>JAIUZE010073336.1:0-46118 GCA_022085475.1 Heliosperma pusillum | reverse complement strand
TCATGCATGTTCAGATGCATGTTCTGCATTAGACCGGTTAAGTAGTCGCCCTGGGGGGAAATGGTCGGGTCGGGGTGAACATACCCCGAGTAGTCAAAGGGGTAGGGGGGAATGGTCATGTAACTGGGTGGGGGGTGGGGGAACTGCATATGCGGTAGGGGGAAAGGGGGAACAGGCGCTGCTACCCGGGGCGCACTCTGACTCGGTCTAGAAACGGGTCGGGGTCGAGGCTGGGAAGACTCTCCCTCCTCCCTAGCACCAGTTGAAGCGGCCCGACCACCTGCCATCGTCACTGGCAGCAGGTAGTTGGGTCGCCCCATCATAGTGTTATCCCTAGGGGCGAAGGGTGCGAGTCTATGACAAGGAAGGTAAAAAGGGGTTGCACCCTTGATTACCCAAAGAAAACTCCTATTAGGGTCAAGCCTAATCCAATTTGAGTAGATTAGGGAATTCTCATCAAGAAGTGTCCCCCCCGTTAAAGCCACGTACCTCCCATCACTGTTAAAATTTGCGTCAAAGTGCTTGGCCAAAAAAGTAACCAACCCCCCCATGGTCACCGTCTGCCTACGGGCTATGGTGTTCTGACCCAACTTCCTCCATCTCCTGTAGATTTCATTCATTATGGGGTAGATGAAGTTATCCCTATGTCCTTGCACATTTAAGTGCGTCTCTAGGAGGGTCAGGTCGAGCTGGGTGGGGTAGTTCGGTTCTTGCCGCCCTAGGAAGGTACCCGACACTAACCTATGCCAAAAACGAGGCACAGGGTGGTGGATTAGGAGGGCCGAATTCCTACGGAAATCGACCAAGGTCCTACCGGTCAAAGCCAACCAAAGAGGGTTCAAATCATAGCCCTTCGGCTCTATAGTATTCCTTCTAGGAGGAAAACCCAACCCCAGAATAGCAGCAAAATCAACCATTGGGACAACATGTGAGGTATTAGCAAGACGGAAGCTGAAACACGGCACTTTCTCAGCATTTACTAAGGTACTTAAACTACTTAGAAATTCTAGCGTGAGACTCCGATAGGAGAGCTCATGCATGAAATAAAGAGTAGTCATACCTGTGACCGCGAAAAAATTTCGCAAAGCTTCCGTAAGGCCAAGACGACGGATGATGTCGTGGCATAGAAATACAGTGGGTTCCATCTCTAACCCCTGGATGGCAGCGAAAGCTTGTCTTTGAGACTCCGTCTCAAAGACGACTTCCGGAAAACCCGGAAGTTGCTCAACCTCTAAGTCCTCGTTAGCGTCCGGGTTGTTTGACCCGCTGCCTCTTCGCCTCTTTGGTGCTCTTGCCGCTGTTCCTTTCCCTTTTCCTTGTCCCACCATTGTTATCAAGCTTTTTCCCAAAAAAAATTCTCAAAGAAAGCTTCTAAAACAATTGAAAATACTAGAGAAACCTTCAACTAGCCCCAAAACAACTTTCTATTAGAGTAGAAAGCAAAAAATAAACCCAAAAAATAGATCTCAAATTTTCGGATTTTTGAAAAACCAAGGTTGAAAATCGATTTTTTTTGGTTGTTTGGTGTTTATAAGGGAAAAAAATTGTTCTCAAAGTGTTTATAATTGAAGAATGAAGCTTTTTGTTATAATTTGGGAGAGATTTGAGTGAGTTTGGTGAGGATTTGAGGGAGTTTTGGTGATTTTTTTGAAGAGATAAGGGTTATGTGTGTTTGTGTTTGTGTTGTTGTGTGTTGGAGTGAGAAGATGAGGGAATGAAAAGAAAGAAGATAAGGAAAGAAGAAGAGAACTCGGTCCAAGCATCTCACGACCGTGAAATGGGCTTCACGACCGTGAGATACCATTTCACGACCGTGAAGCTCATTTCACGACCGTGAGATGTTGATTAACTGCTACGGTATTGATTTTCTCCATCTCACGACCGTGAGATGCCATTTCACGACCGTGAAATGGAGAATTCGCGATTTCCTTGCTTTTCTTGAATTTTCACGGGCGTGAAACCAATTTTACGAGTGTGACTCGTCTTTTCGACTCTTTTTCTTCAAAATCTTCACCCTTAGCTCAATTTCTCGCTTCTTCTTTAGCATTCCGCTACGTTTCTTTCAATTCAACTTACGAAAACAATCACAAACACATTAAATCCCTCCCTCACACTCTCTTTGACAAAAATTACACTAAAAATGTACAAAATTAACTAAGTAACGGGAAATTGATTTAATTAACGATTCAATTAGCCAAACAAAAATTCGACCCTATTATCGTCAATTTAATAAATTTCCATGCAAAGTAAAATCTATCGAACACTAGTCAAATGAGTTAGGATTATATACAAATTTGTGATTCTTAGGGGACTTCACAAAACCCGCATTTGTTCAAAATTAATGAGGAGTAGTCGGCTTGAGGTACAAAGCCTCGACTACTCCTATGAGAGAACCTTCCTTGTAAAGCTTGATTCGTTGCCCGTTCACTTTGAATTTTTGACCGTCTTTGCTTGCCAACTCAAAGTCCCCATATTTCCCTACCTCGGTGATCAAGAATGGTCCCGACCACCGGGATTTGAGCTTCCCGGGAAATAGCTTGTACCTTGAGTTGAATAGAAGAACCTTGTCTCCAACTTGGAGATCCCTTTTGAGGATCTTCTTGTCATGAATGAGTTTGGTCTTCTCCTTGTAAGATTTGGCATTTTCATAAGATTTGAGCCGGAACTCCTCAAGCTCTTGTAATTGGAGTAATCTCTTGTCACCACTCAATTTTGCATCAAGATTTAGTTCTTTGATCGCCCAATATGCCTTGTATTCGAGCTCTATGGGCAAATGGCAAGATTTGCCATACACCAACTTATAAGGCGACATTCCAATAGGAGGTTTGAATGCCGTCCTATATGCCCATAATGTGTCATCGAGCTTTGAACTCCAATCTTTGCGGTGCTTCGAGACCACTTTTTCAAGGATAGATTTGATTTCTTTGTTGGAGATTTCGACTTGCCCACTTGTTTGGGGATGATACCCCAAACCGGTACGATGATGAAATCCATATTTGAGAAGTAGTGAGTCAAGTCGTTTTTCATGAAAGTGCTTTCCTCCATCACTTATTAGAGCTCTAGGTACTCCAAACCGGGGAAAAATAATCTTCTTTAAGAAATTGATGACAACTTTGGCATCGTTTGTAGGGGAAGCCACCGCCTCCACCCATTTGGACACGTAGTCTACGGCCACAAGAATGTACCTATTCCCTCTTGAAGAAATAAAGGGGCCTTGATAATCTATCCCCCACACATCAAACACTTCCACTTCAAGAATCCCCCTTTGGGGCATCTCATTCCTCCAAGAAATGTTGCCGGTGCGTTGACAAGCATCGCAACTTTGGACAAAGTGCTTGACATCATGGAACATAGAGGGCCAAAAGAACCCGGATTGAAGTATTTTAGCAACGGTCTTGCTTGCCCCATGGTGCCCTCCATAAGGAGAGGAGTGGCATCCTTTCATGATTTCATCATACTCCCATTGTGGAACACATCTTCTATACATCCCATCGCCACACTCCTTGAATAACAAAGGATCATCCCAAAAGTATCTCTTGGCTTCAAATTAAAATCTCTTCTTTTGATTGTGGTTGATGCCCGGTGGAAGAACACCACCCACAATATAGTTGGCAAAATCCGCAAACCAAGGTGCTTGATTTTGGATTGTTTCATGAATTGCAAAGAGAAAATCATCCGGGAATGAATCGTTGATAGGCATGTCATCTTTACTTCCATCATAGCTTAGCCGGGACAAGTGGTCCGCCACCGCATTTTCCGCACCCTTCTTATCTCTTATCTCCAAATCGAATTCTTGTAAGAGAAGGATCCATCTAATGAGGCGGGGCTTAGCTTCTTTCTTGGCAAGTAGATATTTGAGTGCGGCATGGTCCGTATACACAATAACTTTGGAGCCAATCAAGTACGAACGGAACTTATCGAGAGCAAAAACAATGGCAAGAAGCTCTTTTTCCGTCGTTGCATAGTTCACTTGTGCCTCATCAAGGGTCTTGCTAGAATAGTAAATGGCATGCAAAGCTTTATCCTTCCGTTGGCCAAGAACCGCGCCAACGGCATAATCGCTTGCGTCGCACATCACCTCAAATGGCAATTCCCAATCCGGGGATTGCATGACCGGAGCCGAAATAAGAGCTTCCTTTATCCTAGCAAATGCCTCAACACACTCATTAGTAAAATGGAAAGGGGTATCCTTGAGGAGAATTTGTGTAAGTGGTTTAGCAATTTTGGAGAAGTCCTTGATGAACCGGCGATAAAAGCCGGCATGACCAAGGAAGCTTCTCACCCCTTTGAGATTTGAAGGTGGGGGTAATTGCTCAATCACTTCCACCTTTGCTCTATCAACTTGGATACCCTTTTCCGAAATAAGATGACCGAGAACCACCCCTTCATTAACCATGAAGTGGCACTTCTCCCAATTCAAAACAAGACTAACTTCTTCCCATTTTTGCAACACCAAGGACAAATTATGCAAGCACAAATCAAAATCTTTCCCATATACACTAAAATCATCCATAAAAACTTCCATGATAGATTCAATGTAATCGGAAAAAATGCTCATCATGCATCGTTGAAATGTAGCCGGGGCATTGCAAAGACCGAAAGGCATTCTCATATAGGCAAAAGTGCCATAAGGGCATGTGAATGTGGTCTTAGATTGGTCAATTGGGTCAATTGGGATTTGGAAGAATCCCGAATATCCATCTAAATAGCAAAAATACTTGTTTGAGGCAAGTCTTTCTAAGAGTTGGTCAATGAAGGGAAGGGGGAAATGATCTTTTCTTGTTGAGGCATTCAACCTCCTATAGTCTATGCACATTCTCCATCCCGTCACTAACCTAGTGGGCACTAGTTCATCTTTATCATTCTTCACTACCGTGGTGCCACCTTTCTTTGGCACCACTTGCACGGGGCTAACCCAATCGGAGTAAGAGATTGGGTAGATGATCCCGGTATCTAGTAGCTTCATGACTTCACCTTTGACAACCTCTTGCAAGGTGGGGTTTAATCTTCGTTGGGGTTGCCTTCTTGGCTCATGGTCATCTTGCATATGAATTCTATGCATACACAATTCGGGGCTAACCCCCTTCAAATCATCCAAGCTATAGCCTATAGCTTTCTCATGTTTTCTCAACACACCCAACAATGCATTCAATTGATCATCATCAAGGCTAGCATTTACAATTACCGGTTTGCACTTCGACTCATCAAGATAAGCATATATTAAGTTAGAAGGAAGGGGTTTAAGAGAAGGAGCTTGTACCTCTACCGCGATGTCTACCGCACAAGAAGTTTGGATGATAGACTCAAGTCTTAAGAGTTGTTCTTCATCAAGCTCTTCTCCCTCCAAAGTTGCTTCAAGCAAGTCGAACTCAAACCCATGTAGCTCCTCCATGATATCCCTTGGCTCTAAAGTCAATATAGCCTCCAAAGGGTCCCTCATATAGAAGATAGGTGTAACTTCTTCAACGAAGGCGTCAATAATGTCAATGAAATAGCATGCTTCTCCAAGATTGGGGGCTTTCATGGCATTTTGCAAATTGAAAGTGATTTTCTCATCCCCCACTTCAAGGGTAAGCCTCCCTTGTTTCACATCAATTACCGCTCCGGCGGTGTGTAAGAACGGCCTCCCGAGTATTATGGGGATTTGAGAATCCTCCGCCATATCAAGAACAATAAAGTCCACCGGGATGAAAAATTTCCCAATTCGAACCGGGACATCCTCCAACACACCCAAAGGTTGCTTTGTTGATCGGTCCGCCAGTTGAAGTGTAATGTTTGTGCATTTAAGCTCTCCCATGCCAAGTTTTTCACATATGGAGTATGGCATCACACTCACACTAGCTCCCAAATCACACAAGGCTTTGTCAATGGTTATGTTGCCTATGGTGCATGGGATGGAGAAACTACCCGGATCCTTCAATTTTGGAGGGGTTGGGTTTTGTAGAAATGCACTACATTCACCGGTGAATGCCACGGTTTCGACTCCACTCACTGACTTCTTCCTCGTAAGAATGTCCTTCATAAATTTTGCATAGGCGGGGATTTGAGTGATGAGGTCGGTGAAAGGAATAGAGACCTCCAAGTTCTTTACAATTTCCATAAACTTGCCTAGTTGCTTATCAAGTTTTGTCTTGGCTTGTCTAGAAGGAAAAGGTAGCCTTATCACAATAGGCTCCTCAACCTTCTTGTTTGTTGTTATCACATCATCATTTTTCTCAACAACAACTCGCTCACTTGAAGAGCACTCTTCCTCCTTATCATCCAATTCAACAACCTCAATTTCAATTTGCCCATCATCTTTCACTTTGTCTCCCTCTCCATTATCATCTTCAATTGGCATTCTTGGCCCCTCATAACTCTTTCCACACCTCAAATGTATGGCATTGGCGGTTTCATTTCTAGGTGGTTTACCTTGAGGAGGTAATTGACCCTTTCCCCTAGAGGAACTCCCCGAGGCTATTTGAGTCACTTGAGTTTCAAGCATTTTATTGTGGGCAAGGATGTTATTGATGATAATATCTTTGGCTTGGTTATCTTTTTGCAATTGGAGAATCGCTTTGTGAATGTCCAAGTTTGGATCCCCAACTTGTGGTTGCATGGGAGGTTGATTTTGTGGTGGTGGGTTGTATTGATTTTTGTTGTATTGTGGTTGATTGTAAGAAGGTTGGTTTTGATTGTATTGTTGTCTTTGGAAATTTTGTTGATTGTTTCTCATGGGTGGGGCAACATATGGTTGTGGTTGAGGGTTTTGAACATTTTGGCTTTTGTATGAGAGATTTGGGTGGTTCGTTGTGTTCTCATTGTAGAAGTTGGAGTAAGGGGTTCCTTGCCTATAAGATTGAAAGGCATTTACTTGTTCCACGGATCCTCTACATTCTTGGGGATCATGACCAAATGTTCCACAACATTCACCAACCCCTTGAGGTAAGCTTGGTGCCATCACCATAGCATTCACTTGTTGCATAGGAGGTTGAGTTAATGAACTTTGAGCTTGTTGGAATAGGGCCGTTTGTTGGTCCATTTTGAGGTTCATTGCTTCCATATAAGAGCTAAGTTGAGCTCCAAAATCGGCTCCCATTTGGGTAACGGAGCTCACTTCATGTCTTCCCCTAGGAGTTTGCCTTGGCCTACTAAATTGTGAGTTATGGGCCGCCATCTCCTCTATTCTTGCCCAAGTTTGAGCATCATCTACTTCCGTGAACCTTCCATTTGATCCCATGTTCAAAATTCCTCTAGCATCTTCATAAAGTCCATTCCAAAATTGTTGTACTAAGAACCACTCACTCAAACCATGGTGAGGGCAAGAACGAATAATCTCCTTGAATCGGTCCCAAGCTTCATAGAGTGACTCTTCATCCCTTTGCTTGAACCGGTTATCTTAGCTCTCAACATATTTGTCTTTTCCGGTGGATAGAACTTTTGATAAAAAGCTAGAGCTAGCTTCTTCCATGAGTCAATACCTAGAGCGACCTTGTCAAGACTCTTCAACCATCGTTTTGCCGCTCCAATAAGAGAGAAAGGAAACAAGACCCATCGGATTTGGTCTTGAGTCACTCCCGTTTGAGAAACGGCATCACAATAATCACAAAAAGTCTCCATGTGTAGATGAGGGTCTTCACTTGGCATACCTCCAAATTGGTTTCTCTCTACCAATTGGATAAAAGCGGTTTTGGCAATGAAATTTCCGGTGAGATTTTGTGGTACGGGGGTGGTGTTTGGAAGAGTATCTTCCGTGGGAATGGAGTGAGATGAGAATTTAGGCATTGTTAGAAGAGTGGGTGGTTGGATGTCTTGTGGGATGGTTGGTGGGATTCCAAAAGGATTCACAAATTCCGCAATCGGCACAATATCCTCCCAATTCTCTACACTTGGATGCTCAATATCTATCTCGTTACTTTCCCGAATTTCCCTTTCTTCAATTGAAGGCAAAAGCTCCTCCGTTGTGATAATCGGATTTGAAGAAGAGCCTCTACTTGCGGTTTTGAAGACTTTGCGAAGTCTCCTAAAGGTCCTTTCGATCTCGGGATCGATTGGAGGTTGATTCCTTGGGGGAGCTCGCCTGGGCATACAAGAAAACTAAATGTAAACGGTGAGAATGCCTTGAGAAACTAGGTTTCTCAAGACAAGAGGCAAAAAACTAAAGCAAACTAAAAACAATCAAATTAAACATACACCGTCCCCGGCAACGGCGCCATTTTGATGTAGTTAAAATAGTTGTGAAGTAGGGATGTCGATCTCAGGGACGGTTGGTGTTCAATATTGATCTAAAAGTCTACTTAAAGTCTCTTGCAAGTCACAAGTGATTTGGGTTTGGGTTTGTTGGCTACACTAATTAACAACAATTAAAAGCAATTAAAATCAACAAAAGAAGTCTAAGGCTAAAAGGGTTGGATTTTTATCAAATAGGAGGGGAGACTAGGGTGAGTGGGTTCATATGGGTAGTAAAGTCGAGTGCAAGGGTCGGGTCTAATAGTCGAAAATCATCTAGTCTAGGAAAGTGAATCGAGGCTTCCGTTCTTACAATTCCTCCTCAAACCGACTCTAACTAGCTATCGCGTCACTAGATACGGCTTGCCAAAACTAGCGGTTCTACGAAAGACCACGACTTTCGATCTTATGGCATTCGAAACAAACGAAAGATTCATGCAAACTCAAGTAAGCATTTCATCAAACATGTTATAAGCATAGCATGGAGACTAGACAATAATCAACTATTAACCCCAACAATAACACATTAAACCATACAAGGACCCATAATCCCCCACATAACCCTAGCAAGATTACTACTCACTCATACTTGAGGGAAATTCGACATTTACTAAAGATTGTAAGAGGAAATCAACAACAACATTAAACATTTCTAATTAACAATAAGTAGATAACAATAATCGAAATGAAAACTTAATTAAAAGCAAGATTAAGTAGAGAAATTATACCCACTTGGAGAAAGATTAGAACTTTGATATAAATACCAAGATTTCGTCACAAATCCTTGAATATAACCCAAGTTCATACACTAAACCAAGTTGAAATCACTAATTAACCGACTAATTTTCTTAATTAAGGAAGATTAATACAAGATTAACACTAATTCTATTGAAGTTTTTAGATCTAGGGTTTCGTGCCCATAAATTACATAAGAGGGTCTATTTATAGGTTTTCAAAATGAAGGAAAGATGGGCCTCGAGAAGCTTCATGGACTGGACAAGTCACGACCGTGAAATGGGTTTCACGGTCGTGAAACAAGTCTCACGACCGTGAAATGGCAAGTCACGGTCGTGAGAGTATAGGCAGAATCAAGGTCGACTTTCACGAACAAGTCACGACCGTGAAGCTCATTTCACGACCGTGAGATGGGTTTCACGACCGTGAGATGAGTTTCACGGTCGTGAAACCAAATCCACGAAAATCCTTGCTTTTGGCAAAGCATCTCACGACCGTGAGATGCATTTCACGACCGTGAGATGCTCAATCTCCTTCTTCCTTCGCTTGACTTTGTTGTTTCCTTCTCGGTTTCGCTTGCCTTGACTCGGAAGGGCTTTGGCGCGTCAAGTAGGGCCCCCAAGGGTATGTGGGCCCCCCTAGGTGTACCGTGGGTCCTCCGAATGATTCACCTTCTTCTTTGTTGATCAAAAGTAGGTAGAAATCGCCTCAATTGACGGTTTACCTACAAAAACACGATAAAAGCAAGAAACATGCTAGAAGAAGGTAAATCACGTAGAAACGCTCCTAGGGAGCGTTAAAGGCAAACAAAACGAGATGAAAAGGGGTGAAAATGTGGGGTGAAATGACACTATATCACTTCTCTTCATTGTTTGGAAAGTGCTCATTATGGACATCTCATTCAACCACAAAACAATCCCCATCCAAGTCCATCTCCTCATGCAACAACACAAGCTACAAACATGACATCACTACAAGAAAACAACATTCAGGCGACTGATATTGGCGACTAATTTCAGTCGCTAAAATGAATTTGGCGACTGAAATCAGTCGCCAAGACCCAATCGCAGTCATTAGTCGCCAAAAAAAATGAAGCCGAGTCATATGGTGGACCAAGGAGATCAAAGAGAAGTCGTCAAGCTAGAAAGTAGTGTAGCTTTTAGTGTCTTCTATGGATTTATCGTTTAGGTTTGTATAATATTTAAGTTTCTAAGACAATAATTTCTCGTTTGTAAGATAATTGAAGTTTGTAAGACAATTTAAGTTTTTATGACAATTTAAGCTTCCTGCCATTTGAAATGTTGTTGTGAAGAATGTGTTGTAGGAACAATTGTAGGAACAATTTAAGCTAGAAAGTTGTGAAGAATGTGAAGAATGTGTTGTAGGAACAAGCAACCAAGTCGCTCCCCCCAAGAGCGACTTGGGCCAAAAACAAATATCAGAAGCAACCAAGTCGCTCCCCCCAAGAGCGACTTGGGCCAAAAACATACATCACATATTTTCTCCAAAAATGGCTTCATTCTGGACTCTAGTCGCTCTGGGGGGAGCGACTGGCTTATTTTTCCAGTTTTCTCAATTTTGTACCAAGTCGCTGTGGTGGGAGCGACTTGGTCTAAAATGCTGATTTTAGCTTTGTGTTTGAACAAGTAGCAGCTTAGAGAAGGTCGCTGTGCGAGGGAGCGACTGGTTTCCGAAGCTAGCTTCGGGTATGACGTGGATCCATTTTGGGATAATAAGTTGAAATTCAACCTATTTCCGTAATTATTTGTGTTTAGAAACCCATTTTGGAAAAAAAAAACTCTCAATAAATACAGGCAACTTATTGATTGAAACTTTGCATGAAAATAAAAGTAGACCAACGATATCAATTAGATAAAAGGGAGTAATGGTTTATCAAACAAATTGTGGTAATTGTCCATCTGACTAGGGCTGAGCAAAAATATACGATACGGTTTTATTATACGTATCCGATACGATATACGGTTTAAAATCATACTAAACCGTATCGGATACGTATCGGCAAAATTTGAAACCGGATATACGGTTTCCGATACGGTTCCTATTTTTAATATAAAATATAAAAATAAAATCATAAAACCACTAAACGTCGAGTATATCCGTGACTCAATCTTATTACTTTTATACATTTTTAAGTTATTTATTCTTATAATATGTGATACTCTTTTAACTTATTAAGAAAAATCATAAAATCACAACAAAAATAAAAATAAGACATAAAATTTTACATAATTAAATGAAAAACCGGATACCGGATATACGGTTTCCGGATATACGGAAAAACCGGATATACGGTTTCCGGATATACGGAAAATCCGTATCGGATACGGATACTCAAAATTGAGATTTTAAAAACCGGATATCCGATACGGTTTTGAAAACCGTATCGGATATCCGGTTTTGCTCACCCCTACATCTGACCACCTTCTCCAAACAGTAATGCGCAACTCTCATAGTCTCATACCAAGTAATGGAAAGGATTCACCATCTAATTTCATTACCCTTTCCTGTTCACTTTACCAGGCCACCCCTTTATCTTCCCTCCAAGATCACTAGTTTCCCGTATTTCCATAATTACCGTGTGGTAATAATTTCATGGAGACATGTATGTATTACTTTGTTGGCGTTAATATGAACAACACTAAGACAGATATTGAGAGCATAAACCTAGACAACAAATTTAATAATGAAAACCAGATGATACACAATCTCCCTTGACAATTACAACGTAATTGCATGCCTTTTAACTAAACTATAATTTTTAATTGTATTAAATACTTATGCAAGATAAGAAACTAATCTAAATCACTGGATTATAACATCATGTTGGTTCTTCTTATCATTTCAATGGCAACTCTTATCCTTGTAATAAGCAAAGCAAGGGCACAACTTGAATTGGTGTCATTTAATCATTTATAAATACACAATGCAACCTTTTTAGGTCAAGAGAAAAAAAAGCCTATTGTATTTTAGCTTAAATTCCTACATATTATAACATTAATTAATTCTGCGACTTTTCTACACTAGGAAGAACTACATTAATGAGATTTATGCTTGTCTTTCTATTATTCAATCAATGTTGGCAACAAGAACAGCCATTTATCAAAGAAGATTTGTATTTCTAGCTAATGTATCTGCTGAGTGATCAGTCAATAAGAATTCAGAAACATTTATATAGACGATAAGTAGACTATAAAATACAGATAAGTGAGACGATGCACAGAAGTTCAATGATCTTCACACATTCTAATGGACCTATCCATCTTCTTAAAACATTAAGATTAATACTAAAGATGGAATGATATGAAGTACGCAAAGTCGGAAACAAGAAAAAACCGACCACTTAGTTTCAAAATGATTTGGGGTTTTGCGCAAACAAAGATGTTAAAGATGTTTGCTTTCATTTAAATTCTAATTATTCACTATTTCACTGTGATTACGCATCAAATTTTACTGGGTCAGGATCCTATCCATGGAAGTCCATTTCTGATCAACGGCATGTACGAAAAGTAATGTTTTAATGAATAAAGAAATAAAAAATATAGTAAAATATAAGTGTAGTAGAGAAGAAAAAGAAATTAAAAAAAAATGAAGAAATCCAAATTGAATTTTACTCAACTATATAATTCCGTAATCATGGTTATCAACACATAGGATCATTCAAATTACATTTATTTTGCGTAGTAGTATTACTTGCTAAGAGATACGAGTACTATATATTACAATACACTCCGAACCAAAGGGTGATAAAATCACAATAGATGATGATTTCATCAATTTCATGGTCATAAACATGAAGAGAAGGAAAATTCCATGATATACCTTTGTTCATTAAAGCGATAACATATACCGACTACCGAGTACTACTACATAGATATGGATCGATATGCCCTCCAAATAGACAAATACCTGCAGAGTTGAGTTAATTAGTTGGAGATGGTAAAGCCATCCCTATATGCTTTTGCTTAGGAGGCGGCCGCTTCCGCTTCTTCTCATAGCTAACACCTCTGGCTTTCGCCTGGTAATCCCTCACCTCCCTTAGGAAGAGGCGTACGGCCCGAGCCCCAAAGGGGTTAGTCTCAGGCCGGCCACCATTCTCCTCGTAGGCCGCTCTAAGGCGGCCTACAAGGGCATCTAAACTGCCCCATGCCTGCCTAAGTGGGCAGGGGCATGGGGCAGGAGGGTTCGGGATACCAAAATACGGACAAGAATGATTGTGTACTTTGGTCTTCCCGAACTGATCCAAGTACCTGAGGAACTCCAGGACTTGTGCTCCGCCGCATAAATTTAAAGGCAGCGGAGGTCTGTGGCTCCTCAGGTACTGGCTAAACGTGTTCCAGTCTCTCCTTTTCTGATTCTCGTACCGGCTAGGAACCGGTTGAACCGCTCTTGACACCGACTGCTCGCTACTCCCTGATGAATCCGGACCCGAGACGACTCCAATGGCGTTGTTGGTGCTGGTGGTGCTAAAGGGCCCGGTACCGTATTCGTCGTAGTTGTCGTATATAGTACTAGAGGTACCACCCAGATCACTAGTTGCCATGAAGTTCATTTTGTGACAAATTATAGGATTTATCTAAAAATCCAACTAGGGTTTTCTGTAAATAGATCAAAAGAATATGAGGGTTGAGTTCATGTCTAATCAAGATAAATATAAGATTATTCAGGAAAGATTTGAGAGATCAAATAATGTGAGGAATTATTCCCATTTTGGAGAATTTTATTTCATAGAACATTACCAACAGTAGTACTATTACTATACTAGTAGTACTGAAAGTCTGAAAGGTAGTGTTGTAGCCTTTAGGGCTGGTAAGTGAGAAGGACTTATTATTATTAACAAATAAATTAAAAAAAAAAAAGATAAAAAGGAAAAGAAAGATGATAAGTAACTAAACGCAGTCGTTTTCCAGGGAAAAGGGTAGACAACTGGAGTTTGAATTTATAGAAGGAATAGAGAGAGAGGAGTGAGGAGTGAAGAATGAATAGACTAATAGTATCTGAGATACTGAGAGAGTGTATGTGGTCCAGAGTGTATGAATGAGATAGAGAGGCAGAAGGAAGAGTGAAGTGACATTTTGTGGGGCCATAAATAGTAACTTCTGAGATTACTCATGTTGGCTAAAATGGTAATTTGAATAACTACTACTCCGTATTTGTATTCCTTCTTCTAGTCTTGTGTTGTGACACTGATTTAGACACGTTTGTTTGTCCCCATTATATATTCCTCTCTCTTCTGATATTATTTTATATATGTCGAAATTTATGGTTGCCCGGCATTGGTGAACCTCTCACTCCCAACAATCAATTGATCATTTTCTTCTTATTTAATCCAATGGTCCTCATTTATTTATTAACAAAAGACATGCATTTTTTTCCTATTACTTTTATGGGTAATTTTAGAACGATATTAAAAACTGCTAAATAATTATGTTTGTTACCCTGAACTATATGGTCGTAGGGGCGTTCAAAACCGCTGCGGTGAACTGAATCGGTTCAACAATACGGTTAACCGGCCAGTCAACCGTTATGGGAAAAAAATTCAACTAAAATCGAACTGGTTAAAACATATCTCTCTCCTTTCGGTGAAACGGTGAACTAAGTCGATTAAACCATGAAAAATTAACCAGAGTTTCTGAATTTTTCTGATATTATAGTTTAACAAATTAAAATGCTGCTTTCACTACAAGAATTCTCGTTTCGGGCGACTATTAGAAGGCGACTGAAACAAAACTCGGGCGACTAGAAGTAGTCGCCTGTAACACCCGCAAAATTAGCAACTTAACTGTATTATTATTTAATTATTTTTATTACGTTTAGTTCGCTTTATTTTAGCCTTAAAATAGGATTTTTATATTTTTGGGTAGAACCCGTGTCTTTTTCGTCCTTTCGGAGTCCGTATTCAAAATCTACTCGGAAATCCAAATGGGTAAGGCCCCAAATGATTACTAGGCATCTATTTCTCATTTTCCACCAAAGTTGAACCACTAAACCCACCTCCTTCCTTTCACTTTTCAGAAAACTCCATCTCCCTCATCAAGCTCATCTCTCTCACCTAAACCCTAAACCCCATTGTTACACCTAAAACTCTGAAACTTTAAACTCACACAACTCGCTCATCCCTTAATCGTTTTCTTTAATTCTTAGCTTATTTTTCCCTTCTCCTTGTGCTCTATCTTACAAGGTAAGAAAGGTGCCAACTTTCTCTTATATCTTTTACCCATCTTTCTCCAAGATGAGTTTTACTCATCTTTTTATGATAAAATTATAGGAGCGAGGAGAGTAGTAAGACCCGGACAAGAACTACTATTTGATTAAAGATGAGCTAGAGTATTGAAAAGCCAAGGTAATGTTGACGGGTTACTCGATATCACCTTTTTATGTGTTTTCTATGTGTTTTAGAGTAGTATTTATGAGATAGACGAGTTCTTTATTAGCTATTGATATGAATTGATACTCTCACATGTTGAAATGTTGAATTATGTTTCTTATATCTACTTACGGTGAAAGTTAGTCTTCGGCATCCTTTCAAAGGGAGTCCCTCTTCGAAAATTCTTTAAAGACACTAATGATGGTTTAATTCATGTATGTTGGATGTGTTGATGCCCATATGTTGTGTAGAATGTTGATAAATGATGGTTTATGTTGATCATGATAAATGGCTTTGAGTTTTTTGTATGATTGGATGTTGGTTTAAGGCAATTACCGACAACTGTCTCATACATATTATTCCCTAACCTTGTTCAAGTTTCACCTTGGGTAACACGTAAGTGTATTAGCCCCAACGGAGTCGCCAAACTATGATACACGAGTTTCGCGATCCTTTCCAAACTGTAGTGCACGGGATACCACGGATGGAGAAACGAGGGACAAACGTGAAAACACGGATTTGTGGAGTCGCCACCAACTTTTGTGGGAAGTTGGAACCGTTCGAATACTTTATGTCATGTCAAGACACATTGAATGACATGAACACTAAGAACTCGTTATCCTTAGCATTCGATGTCTAGAATGACTCTCGTGGATGTCAATGAACACAGATGTTCACAGAGATCTGGAGTAAGGGGTGAGGGTACGTATTAGGAAGTTCTTTTGATCAAACACTTAATCCCGCCGACCTTGATAGCGGCCTCTACTAATGATTTGGGAAACTCTTCTGTTATCGATGTGTTGTCGGTTATATGCATGCAATGCAACATCCACGTTTTGATCCTAGCATGTGAGCTTAGACTATATATGTCGGTTGACGTATAGTTTAGCAATTAATTATGTCCAATTGGATTTAGATTCAATTGCATGTGAAAGGCAAATAAATCATACAAAGAATCATACAATACAATGATTAAATAGAACTATAACAGAATTATTACAATTGATTACAACGATCACGGGATCTATGTCGGAAATATCTTTTAATGATTAATTGAAACAAAGAAAAAAATTAATGAAACTAAAACGAATCAGATTAGCAGCGATAATACGTTTAATAGTCGATTTTTTACCTAATTAAACTACGTCAAAGCAAAAAAGGAAGTTCAGAGACAGAAACCAGCCTGGAACAGGCGCAAAAGGTCATGCATCCTCTAGAAGAGGTGCATCAGACCTTGCGTCTGGTCCTCAGTTGGGTTCTGGCTGGCTGTGAAGCCAGAATCGCAAACAGTTAATGTTCGTTGGTGAATTACAAATTACTAATGATCTACAAGTCGAATTTAAGTGATTTAATTCATATTAATTACACTAATTATATCAAAGACGAATCTAGAGCAAATCTCACCTCTAATGACACAATATGATAGATGACAAAAACCCACCAATATCGATTATTAGGGATCTAAGTCAGACAAACTAAATAATACTCCCTCCTATCCAATCCAATGTACCCGTGGGTCCGGGCACAAGTTTTAAGAAAAATGTCTCACAAATCGTAAAAGGTCATAAGTTGCCCTTGAATTTTAATGTTGAAAAGTAGTGTATTTGATGGCATTGTATGTAATTAAATGGGTGTTGCAAGGATAAAATGGTCTAAATGTTACCCAAAAAGGAAATGGGTACATTGGATTGGATTGTACAAAAATAGAAAGTGGGTACATTGGATTGGATAGAAGGGAGTATGTAATAAGAGAAATAATGAAAGACTAAAGAAAGGATTTGAAAACGATTTTGACATAAATCCGACATGAACCTTACATTAGATAAAATAAATTACAATAAAAAGGGATTAATTAAACACCCTCAGACTTACATGTTGACAAAACTAGATATGAACTAAAGTTACGTTTTAGAGACAACTCGACTCGAATGTAAAGAAAGTTCCCTCGTAATAGGATTAAAATCAATTAGTTAAGATTGATTATTGTTGAGTTGGTGAAATTGGTAGGTCAATGCAATAACGTGACAGTTACCCAAAAGGATCTGAGCATACGTGGTCGATTGATCAACCACGTAGTTGTCAAAATGCTTAGAGCAAGGTCTAGAATGCAAAGAGAGAGAAAGAAGGGGAGGAACACTCGCGTGCCTTGAAAGTGTGCACGACCTCTCCTTATATAGGGAGAAATCCAAAGAGTTTTGGAATAACTCGAACACGGAAATAAATTTAGAAAATATTCCGAAAATAGGCAAACAGAGCTGGGGAAGAGGCGCAACAGGCACTGCGACTCTTGGAAGAGGCGCAGCTCCTGCTGCGTCCATTCCCGAGCAGTTTCCTACTTTGAAAGAAAGATTTCCGCGTTTCTTTATTGGAATTGCGGTAGATCTCGAATACTCTCCTAAATAAAATATGAATATACTTTACAAAAAAAGTTAAGTTTTGAAACATTAAAATATCGGGAATATTCTCGAGTGTTCAGACACGGTTTTAAAAGACGGTTTATAGAGAATAAAGCGGCTTTTTGACCCAGACTCCAAAATGACTCCAAAATGACTCTAATGACTGTCAAAACGACCGTATCAACACATAGATGACGACCAAGGGGTAGACACAAATGTTTGAGCTATCACTTAACGATAAACTTACTAATTGTCATAAATCGTTTCGCATAACAAACATGCGGCCCAATCATCACTGGGTGGTTGGCGGAAGGTTTAGATTCGAGGTATCTACACTTATTCAGGTCCGTGAATTTCACACATACCCTCCACTTGTTTTCTTCTATGGGACCACCACTACGTTGGACAACCATTCTGGGTATTTGACTTTCCGTATATTCTCTGTTGCTAGCAGGTTATCTACTTATTTTTTATGATTTGGTTCCTCTCCGGAGCAAACTTTCTTCTCCTTTGCTGAACGGGGCTGTAGCTTGGCTTAACATTCAAACAATGGGTTATCACTAAGATCTATTCCCACCATGTCGTCATGTGAGGAGGTGAAACAATATGTGTTCCTTATGAGTAACTAGAGTAGCTCTTAGCGAATTTACCCCGTGCAATCTGATCCTATTAGCACGGTCCGCTCTGGGTGCAGCATGTGCAAGATGACTTGATCAAGTTCTTCCCATGGTGGTTCCACATACTTTTCATGACATGATGGCTCTGTAACTGCTATGTTGACGGACTAGCGGTTGACTTTATTGCATCCCTGTAGCAGCCTCTAGCCTCCTCTTGATTTCCTTGTATTCCTTGTACTCCACACGGTGTTGGGAACTTTAGGCATTGGTGATACGTTGAGTCGTTGAGGGCATGACTCTTATTTCATGGATCCAGAGCCTGCCAAGGATAACATTATAAGTAGATGGACCATCAATAACCAAATATATTACTTGTTTATTTATTCAGCCAGCAAAAATGGGAATAACTATTTCCTTTAGCGATCTCGTGGTTTCACCACTGAACCCTACTAGAGGGACAACTCTGCTCGTCAGACCCTTCTTACCAAGTCCCATATTCTTGAGGGCACTAACATGAGGAGGTTCACTGAACTTCCTGTATCTACTAGGATATTCTTCATCAGGTAATTCCTTATTGATAGGGACATGACCAGTGCATCATGATAATATTCTTCCACACCCTGTGCGTCTGTCTAATCAAAGAAAACTGTTGGAAGATCTATTCTTCTTACCTTACAAGAGGACTCAGGTTTGTCTGCCTTTGTCTCTGTAGCGTGTCTTTTGGCTACTGAGTAGGTCAACCCACACAGCTCTCATCCATCTGTGGTGACATTAAAAATTCTACTATAGTGACGGGGTGGAGAAGGTAGCACCTGATCCGTGGAGTTTACTTAACCGGACCTACTCCCTTTAGAGAGAATGTTGTCGAGGTACCCTACTCTGTAGAGCTGTTTGACCTCCTTGCGTAATGTTACACAATCTTCGGTATAGTGGTCGATGTCATCATGGAAGTCGCACCTCTTTCTCTGATCCCTCTTGTGAGAAGCTTTGTCTCGGGGTTATTTCCAAGGCTACCTCACTTTCCCTCCTAGTTCCTTCAGGGCTTTGAGCAGGGTTGTCGCTTGTAGAGAACTCATACTCGCTGATCTTTGGAGGTAGATTCGGGTTATCCTTTCAATCTGATCCTTCTGAGACTTTGTTGACAGTGGGCCTGCTGTATGGCTTTGATTTTTCGCCCCTGTTATCAGACAGCGCTTTCTTGGTACTTCTGTCAGTGTCATAAGTGGTCCTTCTTGATTCTGAGTCCTCTTCCAACCGGATTGCTGCCATAGCTTTATATTGCACATCTCCAAAGGTACTGCAGGGGTACTTGGTCAGATCCCTGTACAGATCAGAATCTTGATAGAGTCCCTGGCGGAACGCTTCAATTGATATGGCGATGTCGCATCTTTGGATTGACACCTGTTCTTTATTAAACCTGTTCGTGAAGTCTTTGGTGGAATCGTCGAACTTCTAGGTCACTTATCTGCTTCTTTGGTTTTCTGCTGCTAACGAACTGATGGGTGAATGATATATGATTATTTTAGACCGTTTCCCCTCTTTATTTTCTTATATTTCGTCGCATTTAGTTTAGTTCGGTGTCGGTTTTATCGTATTTTGGCCCCCATTCCATGTACTCCCATATCATTTAATTCCGTCTCATTTTATAGGAAATATGTTAAGACAAAGATGAGACGGGATGAGAACCGAGAAACAGTCACAAAACTAAACACAAAGAAGAAAATAAGAAAAGAAGAAAGAGGAAGGTCAGAAGTGGAGTGCCAGCCGGTGGTGCCACCAGCAGCCGGCCCACCGGCTTGGCCACCCAAATTCCCCAAGAAAGAGCCGAGAAGACAAGAGAAGTAGCAGTGGCCTCCAGCCGGTCGGACCAACCGGCAGCCGGCCAGACCGGCTGGGTCACGCACAAAGGGGAAGAAGACGGAGAAAGAGCAGTGGCCTCCAGCCGGTCAGGGCCACCGGTAGCCGGTCCGAACGACTGGGGCGTCATTGGAAGAGAGGAAGAAAAGTGAAGACGGAGGAAAGACAGAGGTGGCCAGCCGGTCCAGGCCACCGGTAGCCGGTCCGGCCGGCTGGGCCCCTTTGTCCGCAAAATTTGATTTTCTATCTTTCTTTTCTTCTTTTGACCCCCTAATCCTACCAACCTATAAATACCCCCCTCCTAATTAACACTAGACACACAAGCCTAGACACAAGAACCCTAGTAATTAATAAGAAATATCTCCTTAATTAGTATTCTAATCTCTCTTAATTAGTGACAATTACTCAATTTCCTAGTTAGTTATTGTTATATTTAGTCTTTCTTCTAGTTACTAGTGAAGATTTGGGTTGTAATTTGAAGACAAGAGGAGACTCTCATTTTGATTATTAATCCAAGTTTCAATCTTTCTTACAAGTTTGGTACAAATTCTCATTTTTATTTCATTAATTGTCTTTTAATTACTTGTTCTTGTTTATTTACTTAATTTTCATGTTGAATATGCCTTCCCTTGCTTATTTCATATCAAAGTATCCATGTATAATGCTTTCCTTCACTAGTATGAGTGAGTAGTGTATTTCTACGGTAAGATGGGGGATTTAATATAAGTTTATGGGTTGATTATGGTATTTGGGCATAAAGATTAAGTCTTTTGGTAGTCTATTTGTTTTGTGCACACAAGGTGTTTGTTGAAATGCTTGAATGAGTAATTTGAGTCTTTCTCATGTTTTATTGCTAGTTTGAGCGAGAGCTTAGACTTGTATTGTTGTTGTGTGTGCGTTGGATGTTTAGGGGGAGGTTAGGGCGAGAACCCAATCGAACCTTAGACTAGGGCTCGTCTCGCATCGAGAGTTGGAGGCTTGCCCTTTAATCCGTCTTACACCGAGAGGTGGAGACATGTTTAGACTCACCTTTAGACTAGTCCTAACCCCCACCATAATTGACCTATACTTGCATTAATGAACCCATCCACCCTAGTTCCTTTTAATTATTGTTTTACATCGCATCTTTGCCTTCTTGTTAGTCTAGTTTATCATTAATTCTCTTCAACTTGGTAATTGCTAGAACTAAACTAGAATTTGATTAAACCGCCTTAGAACCATAATCACCGTCTCTTGGGATCGACCTCCTTACCCTACTACATTAATTAGTTTGGTATTGAGTCTTATAAGTAATTGTTTGATACGGGGGAGGGCGACTAACCCCGCGTCAAAATGGCGCCGTTGCGGGGGACATCGATATTGGATAAGATAGTTTAATTGATTTTAGGCTTAGTTCACTTTTATTTGTTTGATTTTCCATTTGTCCTAGTGCATCTATTTGCATTAGGACTATTTGATCTTTCTTTGAGTGCATGAGTAGGTGTTTTATCGGATCTCTTAACCCGCTTGATCGAGAAATTGAGAAGACTTTCCGAGCAAGAAGAAGACAAGCACTTGCTTCCTTAAGAATATCACCACCCATTCTTACCCCCATAAATAATCCACCTCCCACAATTGAGACTTCAACCTCACAAACACCATCTCCCACTTTACCACCCCTCACCATACCCACAAACATTCCTATAAACACATCACCCATAAATTCACCCACTTTTTCCCAAAATTCCAACAACACCCTTTCACCCACAACACCAAATTCTCCACTTCCACCAAACTCACCAACAAACAACCCTTTCATACAAGAAATGGCGGACCAACCCATGGGCTATTACAATAGGCCGGACCCTAATCGGTCTTGCTCGGCCATTAACTACAGAGCCATTGCTCCCAACACTTTTGAACTCCGTCATCATGTCATCTCATTCATTCAACAAGTCATCTTTCATGGGTTTCAGAATGAAGATGCTCATGAGCACTTGGTAGGTTTTAAGGAGAAAGTGGGCACAATGAAAAGAAATGGAATCACCGAAAACCAAATCTTACTCATGCTATTTCCCTTCTCCTTGAAGGACAATGCAAAGAAATGGTTGAACTCCCATGAACCGGGAACTTTCACCACTTGGGCTAGCCTCTCAAAAGCCTTCATCACCAAGTTCTACCCCCCCCCCCTCAAAAACCGCAAGAATCTGACATGAGATACAAACTTTCAAACAAAAAGGCTATGAGACATTAAGTGAAGCTTGGGAGAGGTTTCGAGGTCTTCTAACCTCTTGCCCTCACCATGGTATCCCGAAATGGTTGACCACCTAAATCTTCTTTCAAACTCTAGAGCAAAGATTTCGAGACATGATAGTGGCGGCCTCCGGGGGAAATTTCGATAAGATGAACAACGCCGAAATCACGGAGATGATTCAAAACATCTCCGAGATGGAGAATAGCTATGGTTCGAGAGAGAGCGAAGGAAAGAGTGAAGGGCCTGTTGGAGTTAGTGTCCTCCACAGTTAGTGTGATAACATGAATAAATCTCTTACAGGTTCACATGGTATACTTAGTATTCTTATCAGTTGATTAACGTTTATCGATAACGGTTGGCTTGCTAGGAGTTTGACGTTAATGTCATTTTAATGGCGGTGATCAACTGGTCCCTAAAAGTCACACCTAAAGGATGTGTCTTAGAGATGTGATTATATGAATAATATAATCATATTGATGCTTATTATATGACTAAAAGGTTAGTCGATTTATATGACTAAAAGGTTAGTCAATGTAATGATGATACGATTATTTAATAACGATTAAGTAATATTAGCTGAGACAAATTAAATGTAATTCGTAATTGAATATAAACCGCTATATTTAATCAATGTATATAATATAAGCTTAAACGAATTAAACTGTTAATTCGTAATTAAACATAATATGTTATATTTAATTAGCAAATTATAAATATACGGATATTTATAGTTGACGTATATATTATATTACATGCTAATATAACCGAAAAAGGAAAGAAAAAAATAGTATTTTTCTCTCCTAATTTTCGGCTAATAAGAGACAAAAATAAGAGAAAATATCTCCTATTATTCTCTTATGGTAACTAGGTCAAAAACCTAATAACAAGAGGGTTAAAAGAAGAAAAAGACTCCTCCTTCTAACCCTAGGCAATTCGGCCGAAATAGAGGAGAACAGGGACAAGTTTTTTTTCTTTGAATTCTCTCTATCATTCATCATCACACAAAAGAAAGATTAGCAGTAATTTTTCTCTAATATTCTAGCACAAGCAAGGCATATCTCGGAGCATCTTGGGTGCAACAATTAGGAGAATATCGATTTCGATATTGTTCATAGGCCAAATTTGCTAGGACCAAAGGTTAATTCTAGATTCATTATAATTTTATATTATGCAATTCATTTATGACTCGTAATTCATATACTATAGTTTCGTTATAATCCGTAATTTAATGACGAAATATACCGATATTTCCACAAGTGGTATCAGAGCCAAGGGCTACGAAATTATTTTATATGTTTTCATAATTGATGAAATATAAGATTAGAATCATTATTTTTTGTTTTTTTGATTTCTGCCGAGAAGAAAAAAAAAAAAAAATTCGTCTGTACTGTTCATCCGTATAAAAAAAAAAACATTTTTGCCTTGTTTTCATTTTGATTCATTATAATTGTTGTTTTAAATAGTTAAGACGATAACATGATGAATTTGTAGTTGTTTTGATTTAATAAGGATTAAATTAAAATGGAAATGGAAATCGATTTGAATGTTCATTGCTATATATTTTTTTGGTATTCATTGTTTTAGATATTCATTTTAAATTGTTAAATTGAATCATCTAGTTTGTATCGATGTTTAATAATGATTAGATGTTGATATTTTGTACCGATCTTGAAAATATTAGTAACATCAAATTTTTTTAAAAGAAAAATAGTTTCGGTTTTTTTATTTTGATTGAAGTTTTTTTTTTAATTCATTATAATGATAATGTTTTGTTTATTGTTGTGAAGAAGTTCACAATAATTGGATACCCAATTATTTTAAAGAGGTTTAAAATAATGTTGTATTAATTCATGTTAAAGAATATGAATTAAAATTGGATTATGTTTGGTTGGGGTTATTGTGATTAATTAAGGAATTATCACATAATTTTGATCATTTTAAAAGGTGGTTTGGATAAATTACTCTTCATAATTAAAGAATTATGTCTTGAATGATTAATTTATAGTTGATGCATTTTATTTTGTTGAATGAATGGTTGAATGGTTTAATTTACGTATTTTTGCAATCGGTTGTAATTTGTATTACCTAGTGTGGCCTTAGTTGATCATGTTTTCGTAATGATGGAAACATGATCTTTGATGTAATTTTGAGATCTCGAATCTCCATTTTATTCTTCATTAAATTATGTTTTTATATTAGAGTGTAAATAGGTTTATATTTTGTAGTTTATTAAATGTATTTTGAGAAGACTAAAGATGGAGATCGGATTGCTCACTCCCGCTAAATGGACCAAGATGGAACATCAAGACAAGCTTCCCGGGTCCGAATGGGTTGGATTCCAAAGTTGTATTTTGTTCATTTTGGTAGATAGGCCACACTAGGACTTTGTAATATTTATATTTTTCCGTTCTTGTTGCTTTTTCATCACATGATAGTTAGTGCATCATATTCCGCCTAAACCAAACCACCTACTACTAAAATACATGAAAATTTACTCATATAGTTTGAATGTTAGTTATCATGGACATAAAGATGTCACTCGAATTTAAGCCATCATTTTAGTTTATTCATTCTCGCATGCTAGATATTAGTTCACTTAAAATTGAATTAAAATTAAATTGGTGGGATCTGCCTCTAAACCTAAAATTGAGACTAGTCTTTATAGGCCAAACTACTATGAATCCCTTCTTCGTCGGTAGGCATATAGGACCTTACTCTCCATATGACCCCTTCTACGTTGGGTAAGTAGTGTGTGTTGACCTATTTTATCTCAACATTATAGTCCAAAGAGTTTCTCGTGATTATGATGGACTAAAGATAGAATTTACAGAAATTTATCGACCAAGAATTCTAAAGGTAGAATTAGCCAAGAGGTTGGCTTATCATTTTACAGATAATTGAGTCTTGGGATCATTTATATAATTCTTGAGGGAGGTCAATTGTGTAAATGCTCGAGTCTTTGCATTAAAACAAATTTTGCACTAGACTTAAATTCAAATCGATGAGTATGCTTATTACGCTTTTCCTTCTTTTTCAGTGTAGAACTCGTTTATATTGATAATACTGCATATAACAAATGGCTGCAAATACTGATATCCCTATGCCAAGTGCCACGCTCGCGCGCGAATCCTGGCTTAAAGCTTTTATGGACCACATGAATCAGTCCACGCGACTGAAGAATGACGGGTCAAACTTTACGGACTGGGAGGTGGCATTACGGAATGCTGCCATTGCTGACGGTAAGCTCAAGTACTTGACTGAGCCAATACCGCCAAACCCATGCCCCAATGCGAGAGCTAACGAGACACTTGAATATAGTGACTTCGTTATGGAAGCGGGTGCGATAAAGAACGTACTCATCTTTGCAATGGAAACCAATTTGCAAAGACGCTTCATTGCCCAAGGTGCAAACAAGATTTTCACCACGCTCACTAACGAATTCTCAAAAGCACCGAGGATCGTTACTTATGAGCATACCTGTCGCTTCTTTGAGGCGAAACTCCAGAAGGGCCAACCGGTTAGCCCACACATTCTTGATATGATTGAGAATGTCGAGAAACTGGAGGCACTTGATTGCAAAATCAGTGAGAGCATAGTCATTGACCGTGTGCTTCATTCACTTCATGATGGTTTTACCCTTTTCAGGGCAAATTACTATATGAATGATATGAAGAAAAGTCTTCATCAACTACACTCACTTCTCGTACAGACCGAGAATGATATGAAATTGAGTGGGAGCATGAATCAAGATGTTCTCATGATTTTTAACAAGGGCAAAGGTAAGGGCAAGGCTCATGGCGACCTAGATGTAGGAAAGCCAAAGTTTAAAAAGTCAGGAAACGGCAAGAGTGGGCCTGGTGAGACCAGTGGCTCACAAGGCAAGGCAAAGAGCAAGGACAGTAACATGGAGTGCCACCATTGCCACAAGACTGGGCATTGGAGGAGGAACTGTCCCGTGTACCGTGAGGACATAAAAGCAGGCCGCGTCACTCCTGTTGGTATGTCATCTTTTATTCATATGATTGAGATTAACCATGCAAGTTTCGGAACTTGGGTACTTGATACAGGTTGTGGTTCTCATCTGTGTAATCATTTGCAGGGCCTAAGAAACATCACACCTCTCGCAAAGGGTGATGTGGACCTGCGAGTGGGGAATGGAGCAAGAGTTGCTGCAGTTTCAGTGGGAACATATGTAATCCAACTCCCGAGTGGTTTTGAGTTATATTTATATAACTGTTGCTATGTACCCAGTTTATCTAAGAACATTATTTCTGTTTCCGTACTAGATAAAGACGGTTTTTCATTTTCAATAAAGGACAATAGCTGTATTTTCTCTTTTAATGAAATGATTTATGGCAAAGCAGTTTCCATGAATGGAATTTATATCTTAGATCAAACCACAGACATATTGCATGTGAATAATAAGAAATTAAAGGTTGGTGACAAAGATCAAACTTATCTATGGCACTGCCGTATGGGACACATAAATGAGAAACGTGTAAAGAAGCTCATTGACAATGGGACTATCTCCCCATTTGATTACGAATCATTTGGCACGTGTGAATCATGTCTTATCGGTAAAATGACTCGAATTTCCTTCAAAGGTGTTGGAATGCGCGCTAGTGACCTATTAGGACTCATACATACTGATGTATGTGGACCTATGTCAATAAACGCAAGAGACGGCTATAGATATTTTATCACTTTCACGGATGATTTGAGTAGATACGGATATGTCTACTTAATGAAGCATAAAAGTGAGTCCTTTGAAAAGTTCAAGGAATACCAGAATAAGGTTGAAAACCAACTGGGAAGAAAGATTAAAGCACTTCGTTCAGATCGTGGTGGCGAATATCTTTCAAATGAGTTTGATCAACACCTTAAAGACTGTGGTGTAGTATTACAGTTAACTATACCTGGAACACCTCAATTATATGTTGTGTCCGAACGGAGAAATCGAACATTACTTGATATGGTTTGATCCATGATGAGTCACACGGTAGTACCTGATTGATTATGGGGTTATGCTCTTTTGTCAGCTGCTCTTATACTTAACCGAAGTCCGTCTAAAGCTGTCGACAAGACTCCATATGAGTTATGGAAGGGAACGGTCCTTAACTTGTCCTTTATTCGGGTTTGGGGCTGCGAGGCTTATGTCAAGTGGAGACACGAGGATAAGCTCGGCCCGCGATCGGTCAAGACATACTTTATTGGTTATCCAAAAGGAATGTTTGGTCATTACTTCTATTAGCCTACCGAATAACGAGTTTTTGTTGCGGCTAGTGCGAAGTTCTTAGAGAAAGAGTTTCTCGATAATAAGTCAAGTAATAGAACCTTCGATCTATCGGAGATTCAAGAACCAACAACCGGGCAACCAATGGAGGAAGAGGTTCCTTCAACTTCTGCTACGGTTAACATCCTTATGGAACCTAGGAGGTCGGGTAGAGTCTCCATTCCTCCAGACAGATACATTGGTATGGTCGAGAAGAAAGAGAGAGATGATGTTTTACTCCTAGAGAGTAACGAACCCGTTACCTATAAAGGTGCCATGACCTGTTCCGACTCTAAGCTATGGCTTGAAGCCATGCAATCCGAGATGGACTCCATGTATGAGAATGACGTATGAGATCTTGTTGATTTGCCTGATAAGGTACGGCCTCTTCAGTGCAAATGGCTTTATAAGATAAAGCATTCCGTAGAAGGACAACCAGACACCTATAAGGCACGACTAGTGGCAAAAGGTTTCACTCAAGTGCCAGGATTGCATTATGATGAAATTTTTGCACCCGTAGTTATGCTGCGTTCCATTCGGATAATCTTAGCGATTGCCGCTTTCATGACTATGAAATTTGGCAGATGGATGTGAAAACCGCCTTCTTAAACGGTTATTTGGAGAAAGAGTTGTACATGCTACAACCCGAAGGTTTCATTGATCCTAAAAATCCTAAGAAGGTATGCAAGCTTAAGCGTCTCATCTATGGACTTAAGCAGGCTTCTCGGAGTTGGAATCATCGTTTCGACCAGGTGATAAAAGAGAAGGTTTCACTCGATCGGTCAAGGAACCATGCTTGTATGTCAATTCGAGTGGGAGTAAGATTGTCTTCTTAATATTGTATGTTGATGACATACTCTTGATTGGGAATAACATACCTCTCTTATCTTCGGTAAAAGTATGGTTAAAGAATCATTTCCAGATGAAAGATCTGGGTGAGGCACAACGCATATTGGGGATCCGTATCTATAGAGATAGATCACGACGGATATGACACATGTGGTCTCCTCCAAGGACCTATTCTCAACAACCTATTTATGACACATGTGGTGGTGTCGGTCACACTTATGACTTATGCCCATCCTTTCCAAGAGATGACTATGTTCAACAAGATTGTTATTCTTTGCAAGATCAACTAAGGTATTCCTATCATCGTCATGAAACCTCCTACCGGGCTTTTCCCAATCAAGACCCGCGGATTTCCTATGAGGGTCAACCCTTGGACCCCAAATATCAAGCTCCTCAATACCAACCACCCCCCTAAACCCGACCATTCAAGGTCTTACAACAACAACAACCAAGGCCAAAATTCCGACTCTAGGAGATTTTCACATCAAAGCAACCAATCCTATGTCCCTCCTCCATTTAGAGACCAAAGAAACTCAAGCAACCGTAACCAATACAACAACAACAACTTCCAACAACAAAAAAATTCCCAACAACCTCAAAATTTCCAACAACCTCCATCTCCATGTGAACAATCCAACTCTTCTATTGAACAAATTTTGAAGGGTATGGAGAATAGGGCTATGCAAGGTGAGGCAAATACGGAACAAATGATCAAACTCTTGAGATCCGACATTTCTAATGTTCAAGCTCAACAAAGAAATTTTGATTCCTACTTAGCCAACCAAGAACCCATTACCGTTCAAAAAGGGGAACATGTCCTACCAATGCAACGCTCTCATCCTAAGGATGGACCACCACACCACCAACAAGCACATGTGGTTGCCTTGAGGAGTGGGAAAGAATTAGAAGATCCATACAAAGATTATGAGCATCAGCCAAAGAGGAAAAGAGATGTGATGAAAGGAGGAGTTGAGAGTCCACCTCATTCACCATCGATTAGAGGTGAGACTTCCAAGAAATGGAAGGTTGATGAGCAAGTTATGGATGATGAGAACTTTGTGTTGGAGGAAGTGATTGTTGAAGAAATGGAAAACAAAGAGAAAGAGAAAGAACCCAATAGAAGTGATAACTCTAAACAAGCCCCACCTCCCAACAAAACCTACATCTCATCAATCCCATTTCCCCATAGAGAAAGAGCCAAGACCGAGGAGAAGAAATTTTCCAAGTTCTTACAAATGTTGAAGAAGCTAGATGTTTCACTACCTTTCACCGAGGTAGTGACACAAATGCCCCTTTACGCAAAGTTTCTCAAGGATGTTCTCACCAAAAATAGGGGTATTGGAAGTGATGCGATAGTAGCTTTAATCGAGGAATGTAGTGCGGTGTTGCTTAACCATATGCCAAAGAAGTTACAAGATCCGGGTAGCTTTTTAATTCCAAGCATGGTTGGCAATGTGAATATTGAAAGAGCATTGTGTGACTTGGGTGCAAGTGTTAGCATCTTGCCACTTCCTATTGCTAAGAAACTCGGCTTATAAGACATGATTCCTACCTCCATGACATTGCAACTTGCCGATCGATCGGTCCAATATCCAAGGGGTGTAATAGAGGATGTACCGGTAAAGGTAGGGAATTTCTACATACCGGCGGACTTCGTGGTATTAGATATTCCGTAGGATCAACAAACTCCAATAATCCTCGGAAGACCTTTCATGGCAACCGGGGGAGTCATGATCGATGTGACGAACGGGCGACTATCTTTCAATGTTGGAGGCAATGTAATTGAGTTTTCCTTGACGGGTATCTTGTCCAAGCCAGTGTTTAAAAGTGCTTATTCTGTGGATGTCGTTGAAGACATTGTTAATGATTGGAGAAAAGAGGAGAGAGATGAAAGTGATGACTTGTTTGGTGTTGTAGCTTTGGAGAGTTCTAGGGAGAACGAGATAGATTGTCTTATTGATGATGAAATTGAAGCATATTTGAATTCTCCAATTCCATTTGATTTAAGCTCTTTTGAAGGTGATCCTTGGCTCCTTGACTCCTCTTCTAGTTGGAAGAGCCAAGTTGATGAGATTGAAGAGGCCATGAGAGAAAATTGCTTAAGAAAGTCTCTTCTTGATGACGAAGACGATGAAGTTGAGATCTTGCTTCCTCCTTCACCTACCACTTTGAAGCCTTCTATGCCCTTGCCTCTTGATCCTCTTGAGAGGGTGAGTGTTTTCACACTCTTTACCCCTCCCGTCTACCACGATAAGCCACCCGAAATTACCAAGGGGTGTGGAGAGTTGTCATGTGAGTCTAGCTATATTCTACCAACATCTCCTACTTTATACCACGAAGAAGACGGTGAAGAGTCGATTGAGCTTGGGTTGAGTTTACCGGTGTATAATTCCTTGAGTCCCATTGTCGTTTACTTGTGCTTATTTATGGGGTTTGCTCAAGAATTTGAAAGTTGCTCCGGGCCTTGAGCAATGATGATGCAAAGCGGAGGCAAAATTGACAAGCTTCCCTTGTGGGTACGAGTAAGTGGACCACTTCACTCCCTTGAGCATATGCAATTTGATGAATTTTATTTATTCTTAGGCATTCATGAGTTGAACATTGTCCCTTACCCCACTTTGAAATTCCAAATAAAATTTCCTTGAATCCAAAGTTTTCCCCTAAGCATCCAAATGCGAGTTAATTCAAATTAGCTCTCTTCTCATATCAAGAAACAAACTTGCATCCATATAGTTAGCTTGCATTTATTTTAGATTTATTTCACTTTTTGCATTGTCATTTACATTTTCTTGCTATTGAAAAAAATCAAAAACATGTTTTTGCATTTAGTATGCTCTTCCCCTCCTAGCTTTTGGACCATTGAGGACAATGTCCGATTTAAGTGTGGGGAGGAGATTAGTGTATATAGATTAACTTTGAAAAATTCAAAAATTTAAAAATTTGAAAAATTTGAAAAATCCTAAAAATTAGTTTATTTTGTATATATTGTTGTGTGCTTCCTCTTATCTCAATATATAGGTGCACCCCACATCATAAGAAGCACGAAATAGGGAAAATGAAGACGCTATGGTAAGATCCTTCCTATTCTCTTCTCCCTTCTCTCTTTTTCTTCTTACTTGTTGTTTGAGGAGGACGAGATCTGTTGATGGCGATGTTGTGGATTTTGTTTATTGGCATGTGTGCCACTTGTGTGTTGTTAGGAGATAGCACTAGCTTGTGTGTCATATAGTCGGTTAGAGCATGTGCATTTAGGTTGTATATATAGATTGCATCATGGCATATAGTTGCATTTAGAAATTTGGTTTTATAATTTGTCTATTTGGAAAATTTGTTGAATGTGCATAATCCCTTCTAGCTACTTTTCCATTCATAAAGTGTTCATCTTAATCGTGGAATTTTAGACTCCCTAGGTTGAGTATTTCTAATGAGTTTTGACCCGTCTACTAATGCCGAGTCATTAGTTTGCACTTATTCCACCTCGACAACCCCAATTGATGTGAATACTCCGTTAGTTGACAGAATTCTTAGGTGACCGTCTTACTATGAAACCAACCTTGATTCATAGTTCTTTCAATTCTACTCACAAAAAGGAAACAACGCAAACAAGCCAAAAATATTAATTCAAATATCATGTTGTCTTGTTTTCGTCGAGGAAATGCAAAACGGAACTTCTAGGGATTCTAGTGGGCCCACATCTAGGGTCCCGCTCGATGCCACTACGGTGGGGATACCCCTATTGTTGGTTCCGACCGCGTGTCCTTGACGGAAACCGTGTGCTATAATGTCAAAAATTGCAAATCAAAAATGCAACTCAAAAAGAAAGAAAAGAAAACCAAAAGAAGAAATTTTTTTTTGGAAAAATGAAGAAATTTCCAAGCAATAAGATTCAAATCTTTTTTTCCTTTAACCCTTCTTGGATCAATTACCCTTGAGTTGCATAATGAGACGGGACGACCTTTGTGTCTCATTTAGTTGAGAGACGTGAATTCCTTATGCTACTGTGTTTAATAACGTCACGGGGATCTCATTTCCATCTTCCATTTTATCGCTCTTGACCAAGCTAATAGTAGACGGGACTCGAAATTTCATTAGTCTTGCACCGCTAAGAGGCGAACACTTTTCCATGCTTTATGATACTAGTGGCCAATAAGGATCATGCATTTGTTTAGACAGTTTTCCTTATAGATATTTTTGTCACATGGATGAGGCGTGTGCCTATTCTTTTGTCCGGTGCATTCTTGTCACGGTCTTACATGCTTATCATTTAGATGCACCGCAAGTTTTCCGCAAGCCCCCACTTGCCTTGCAAGGGAGTACATATGTCATTGTATTTCGTTGTGAGTTGAAGGGACGGAGAAGGCCCATTAATTGCCTTTCATCGGATTTTAGTAGTTTAGCTTAGCTTACTTAAATAAGGGTCTTGTTTTTGCTCACTTACTTACTCGGGGACGAGTAATGTTTAAGTGTGGGGAGGTTTGATATATGATTATTTTAGACAGTTTCCCCTCTTTATTTTCTTATATTTCGTCGCATTTACTTTAGTTCGGCGTCAGTGTTATCGTATTTTGGCCCCATTCTGTGTACTCCCATATCATTTAATTCCGTCTCATTTTATAGGAAATATGTTAAGACAAAGATGAGATGGGATGAGAACCGAGAAACCGTCACAAAACTAAACACAAAGAAGAAAATAAGAAAAGAAGAAAGAGGAAGGTTGAAAGTGGAGTGCCAACCGGTGGTGCCACCGGCAGCCGGCCCACCGGCTTGGCCACCCAAATTCCCCAAGAAAGAGTCGAGAAAACAAGAGGAGTAGCAGTGGCCTCCAGCCGGTCGGACCAAGCGGCAGACGGCCAGACTGGCTGGGTCACACAGAAAGGGGAAGGAGACGGAGAAAGAGCAGTGGCCTCCAGCCGGTCAGGGCCACCAGTAACCGGTACGACCGGCTGGGGCGTCATTGGAAGAGAGGAAGAAAAGTGAAGACGGAGGAAAGACAGAGGTGGCCAGCCGGTCCGGCCGACTGGGCCCCTTTGTCTGCAAAATTTGATTTTCTATCTTTCTTTTCTTCTTTTGACCCCCTAATCCTACCAACCTATAAATACCCCCCTCCTAATTAACCCTAGACACACAACCCTAGACATAAGAACCCTAGTAATTAATAATAAATATCTTCTTAATTAGTATTCTAATCTCTCTTAATTAGTGACAATTACTCAATTTCCTATACTAGTTAGTTATTGTTAGATTTAGTATTTCTTCTAATTACTAGTGAAGATTTGGGTTGTAATTTGAAGACAAGAGGAGACTCTCATTTTGATTATTAATCCAAGTTTCAATCTTTCTTACAAGTTTGGTACAAATTCTCATCTTTATTTCATTAATTGTCTTTTAATTATTTGTTCTTGTTTATTTACTTAGTTTTCATGTTGAATATGCCTTCCCTTGCTTATTTCATATCAAAGTATCCATCTTTAATGCTTTCCTTCACTAGTATGAGTGAGTAGTGTATTGCTAGGGTAATATGGGGGATTTAAGGTAAGTTTATGGGTTGATTATGGTATTTGGGCATAAAGATTAAGTCTTTTGGTAGTCTATATGTTTTGTGCACACAAGGTGTTTGTTGAATGCTTGAATGAGTAATTTGAGTCTTTCTCATGTTTTATTGCTAGTTTGAGCGAGAGCTTAGACTTGTATTGTTGTTGTGTGTGTGTGTTAGATGGTTAGGGGGAGGTTAGGGCGAGAACCCAATCGAACCTTAGCCTAGGGCTAGTCTCGCATCGAGAGTTGGAGGCTTGCCCTTTAATCCGTCTTACACCGAGAGGTGGAGACATGTTTAGACTCACCTTTAGACTAGTCCTAACCCCCACCATAATTGACCTATATTTGCATTAATGAACCCATCCACCCTAGTTCCTTTTAATTATTGTTTTACATCGCATCTTTGCCTTCTTGTTAGTCTAGTTTATCATTAATCCTCTTCAACTTGCTAGTTGCTAGAACTAAACTACAATTTGATTAAACCGCCTTAGAACCATAATCACCGTCTCTTGGGATCTACCTCCTTACCCTACTACATTAATTAGTTTGGTATTGAGTCTTATAAGTAATTGTTTGATACGGGGGAGGGCAACAAACCCCGCGTCAGTGAATAGGTTCACCAGATCAGCAAATAATCCAATGGTCATGTTGGGCAGGCTCACGAACTATTGTAGAGCGGCTCCTGAAAGAGTAGATTTGAACCCCTTGCACATGCAGGCTTTCTTCAGAGGCCTCGTTGCGGTGACTACTATCATCTTCTGCTTATACTGGTTGATGTGGTCCATCGGGTCATCATTTCCATCATACAACATCACGGTAGGAGGTTTGAACCCCTTGGGCACGTTGATAAGAGCGATGTTGTCCATGAAAGATGAGTCTGCATAGCCCTTATGTGCATCCTTCTCCATGGGACGTGGAATCCCAGGTATCTTGTTGATCATGTCCCTTAGCTCCTGAAGCTGTTGTTTTACTAGTTCTCATCTTCCTGTAAAAGGGATAGGAACACTAGAAGCAGGGCCAAAGAAGCTACCTCTAGGTCTTGCTCCTCCATGGGTCTGCTCTCCCGGATATGGATGGAAAGTTGCTCCGTTCTTCATAGGTTGAGTATGGTTGATGGGCCTCCATTGATGGGTGGTTGGCTGATTCGGTGTACCTATACCAAAGAAAGGGTTATTGACAAAAGAAGCACCAAAAGGGATATTACCTTGGGGGTCTGGCTGAGCAAGAGTCGAGCTCGAGCGACGCTGGTTTCCTGATCCTTCCGTCTAGTGGTGGTTTGCCATAATCTCGCTGCTTATTAGGCTGTTATTCCTGCTAAACCTGGTCTGGCTCTGGATAGATGGCTTCTTTAGACCTTGACCGGTTGAATCTGGCAACCTAGGTGGCTTAGGAAGTATGGTTGATCTTGCCGTCTCATTTGGAAGAGTGAATGGGATCATCTGGCTTGCACTGTTTGGAGCACTGGTCGTTCCTACTGGTGGCTGAGGCGATCCTGCTGAGGGTCGCAATGGAGAACCACTGGTGCTTGGTGAATTATAGCCTTACATTTTGGATTTTGATTTTGTTTCGACTGTAGATATTAACCACTATGCCCCATGATGGGCACCAAACTAATTTGGTAAAAACTTATTGATTATAGATTTTAATGTTAGGTGGATAAAAGTGGCTATTCTACTAGTCAAAATGAAGAACCAGACGTAAGTAAATGCGCAAGAAGAGTAAATGCAGAAGAAATTGGTGACGCGGAAAACCCAATGTGACAAAAATCACGGGGAGAGTCAGAATCCCTCCAACTATATGCAATAAATTGAAGGAAGTACTTGCTCTGGAGTACAATGTATATGGACCAATAAGTTATAGGTAACTGAACAAATGAGGACCATTAGTATGAGAATTGATGTGTGCTAAAGTTGTATGTTGGTGAGTAGTGAATAATGTTGGATGTCTTGCTTGCCCTTGCTGTCTTCTATTTATAATGTGGTAGCAAGCCCTAACGACTCATTTGTAACAACCCGAAATGTACCCTATTTTTCTAGGGAAATATTTTACGGATACTTTTCAGCAAATTTAAGTTTTAATTTAGAATTTATTATTTCAAGTCAAATTTGGAAATTTCCGAGTTCGTATTTGGAATTTCTGCGAGATTCCATGGGAATCCCGTTTTTAAGTCAACTTTGACTTTTGTTGACTTTTCCGACTCACCTCGTAAATTTAAAGACCGAAATTATATTTGAAAAAATAATAAATTTAATTTATTTTTATTTAGATTTATTTGAATTTATGATAATTTAATAAAATTATTTTGAATTTATTCGGAATTTATAAAAAGGTTTTACGGTTTAAACCCGAACGTCATTTAACTATTCCCGAGTCAACTTAAGTCCCGAAACAAACCCGAAACTCGACTCTTACATGAGTCACACGCCCAAGACACCCTTCTTTCCACTCATATTAGATCTTTTGATTACTTTAATTAAACTAATACAAATATCTAAGATATTTGTAACTTTATCGATCCGTCAATTTAAACTCCGCAAATCGCTTAAAACAGACCCGATTTCTCTCCATTTCACACGTCTCTTTTTCCTCTCTTAGGATTTGATATTTCCTTTCTTTTGATTTAAATAACATAATATCTAATTAATATCTAGATATTTCATTAAACTATTATAAAATCTAATAATATCTAATTAATTACCTTAATTAATTATAAAACCCGAGTCAATCCCGTAACAACAATTTCAAAACCCGACTCCATATTTCCTCTATATTTACACGGCCCAATCTCCCACTTACTCACTAACTATCTTTTCATTTTACACTAAATCAACTTAAGATCTAATTAATACTTTCTTTAATCGTTCTTCATCGTTCTTCATCGTTCTTCATCGTTCTTGAGCAAAATCGACACAAAACCTTCATTTCTTATTCAAATCCGTCCTAACTTATATTTCTAGAATCTCCTCTTCGCTCTCCATCTTCAAGTACGGTTTATTTTCAATTCCGACAAAATCGTTTTCAACACTTTAATTATGGAAAATCAAGTTTTAATTCTAATAATATTTTCTTGTCATTTCTTATAGGGGAAGATTTTGAAGACGAGTTTGGTGACTCGTATATATTAGAAGAAGATTAGTAGGCGGGTTTTTCTTTACTTCTTATTTTTTTGGTGCTACTTGATTTTGCTAGCTAAGGTAACGATTCCGAGTTACTCGACGAATTTAATGTTACATATCTTTTGTTTTAGTTTATATTATTATTATTTACGGTTTTTAACTAGTAACATGATAAGTTGTTATTTTTTTTATATGTTGTATGAATTTTTAACATGTTAGTGTTCTTGACATATTTTGATGATTTGTTCATAATCATGATTTTTGTATGGATGATGGTTGAATTGGTTGTTAAAATGGTTGTTTGTTAATTAAAAACATGTTGGAATTAATTTGGTGTTTGTTGTTGTTGGAGCCGTGGAGAATGGCTGAAAAACCAGCCCAAACCAGGCCGGTTCAGGCCGGTTCAGGCCCGGTCCAGGCCGGTCTGGATTGGTCCATGGTTGGTCTTTTGGGTTGTGTCGATACTTGATTGTTTTGTTGTTGTTTTGACGGGTTTTAAAAATGTTAAAGCATGCGGGAAATATTAAGAAACGAGTTTAGAAATGTCGACTCAAAACAGGCCCAAACCAGGCCGTGGGCCCAGTCCAGGCCCGTGTCAAGTTCGGCCCAAATCAGCCCGTGGGTTCCTTCCATGGACTTGTGACGGTTTTAGAGTTATTGTTATTTTATCGTGTTTTGTAATATTTAGCAAGTGGGAAATTTTAATAAGTAAATTATTTATTTAAAAGGTTTTCATAATATTATTATTTCTCACATGTTAGAAATTATAATACGAGATTGTAGTTTAATTAGATATCCTTTAAGTCAAGCGGGTTTTCGTAAGATTTAATGATTCACATGTTAGATGTTGGAATAAAATAGCATGAAATGAATATGATGATTTTATGTTCAAGTCTATATGGTAAAGACTCTGTTTCTAGCCGGTTTGACCAAACGGGTTTGGTCAAACTAAGATCTAGTCAGCCCCGTTTTGACTGATGACCCGTCGCGGGACTCGGGTCGGGGATTTGTCTTCAGGTAAGGTTTTATTTAATGAATGAATGAATGAGCCTTAGTAGATATGAGGCGATATGATATTTGAATATGATTTATATGCAATTAGTCACATGATAGGAAGTTTTTCCCGTGACTGTTTGATTGTGTGATATGTGTCGTGTTGACTAAGTACCCATAGAGAATTATGAGTATATGGCGTCTTGACCATTCTAATTCTAAATGAGTAGCTTGGACCACGACATGGATAGGCCTTACTACCTTTAACGAGTATATGTTCACTGCTTGATAGCTTTTGTGTCACTGGCTTGGGCCTTTTGATACCAAGCCGGGGGCATGGCTGCCTAATTGCTTCCACTTTGGGAATGGAGCCAGCTTAAGTACTAGCCAACTCTGCTTAGGGGGTCGCCTAGTAGAGATTCTCATGTACTTTTGGTAATGAGACAGGGAATGGGTTAGCTGTTGTCGCTAGGTCTGATCAGTCTAGGACTAGGATGTTTTCCTACCTTGTGGTATAGCCTCGAGTTACAGAAGTCGACTATTGACGGTGCTAAGAACTTATGCCTGTTTCTAGATGTATTGGTCTTTCTTGTTTGATGATTCTATGGATCTTAGAAGGTGAGATGCAAGCCGGCTAAGGTTGATAGAGTTTGGATTACCGGTTGTTAACTGATTCACATGATAGCTTGCATGAGTAGCTTAGCCTTCATATGCTAGGTTATATGTTAGTTATTTGTTTCATAACATGAAAAGCATATCGTATATGTTAAGGTTTTGTATTTTCCATATACATTGCTTTTATGTTATTCATGTTTTATTAAACTCGACATTTCGTGGCTGGGAGAACTCGGAGTTACTCCCCACTGACTGTGGCTTCCGTGTTTATATTTAATGCGGTTGGCAGGTTTGTGATGCATACTTGGGTACATTGACGAGCTAGCGAGCGAAGTATTTACCTTGGACCTATATTCGGTTCTTAGCATTGTATATTATTATACACTCTTGTATTTCCGTATATATACGGGAGATATGTCTTTCGTTTTGGTTAATTCTTATGTATAATATTATTTCCTTTTGTTATGAACCGTTTTCTTTAAGACACCTTTATTATGATGAATATATTTAATATTAGGTTCCGGTTTTAAAATTTACCGATTTTCACTAAAGTGAACCTATTAGAAACGTATTCTCATCTTTTATTTATTTAAATTATTTTTTTTTCTTTCCGCAAATTTGAGGGTGTCACATCAATGGCTGCTCCTCCAAAACCTGCTCTACTAGTCCGTATTTTTTAGGTGTCGTTATTAAACTGAAATCTTTCAAAAATGAATGAAATTCTGAGGTTATTTAGGCAATGATAACACTCCCTCACACTGTCACTTAAATGTTGGTTTCTTAAACCCATAATTAGACATTTCTAATAACATTTTTTAATTAGTTTACTCATTAACCTATTGGAGCTTATGCATGTATAACATAAAAATACAAAGATAAGAAGAAACCTTTTTATTACATTGATTTTGAATGATTTGGGCACAATATTTGAACACCTTCCAAATCTTATTCTTGAGCTTATAATGTGAAGGATGATTTCCTAGTTCTTAGTATAAGAACTCTCCAATTAGTAGCACCCAAGACTACCCCAAAATCAGTACTTAATTACTTCACAATAGTAATATAGTAGTCTCCCTTAAATATATATCTAATAACTATATTACTACACTTAGTAAATTATTATAAATCCATGAACAAGTTATATGTAAAACTTCTTAAGTTTTAGTGTGAGAATTAAAGAGAGAGATAAGCTAAAATGATATATGATCAAGTAAAAATAAGAAGGAAAATACTTCATATTATTCTTGCATGATGGCCGGCTATCATCACACATGGGGAATGGTTGTGCCTTTTTCTTTTTGTCTTTACAAAGCAATAGGCTTAGGGCTAGGCTTAGGTAGGTAATTATTTTGTCCAATTCGTAATTAGAAGAACCATAATGACCTAAATCCTACCCTAAAACCACCCATGACCGGTTTTAGCACTTAAAATGTAGTCCATTTTATTTTTGTGATTTTGTCATTTGTCCCATATGAGACATGTGATATGTGACAAGTAACATGTAATCTTGCTTATAAATGTGCATTTAACTAATTTAAATGCAATTTCATAACAAATAAATTAAACTTAACATTTTAAGTAATAATTTATAATCACATGTATATAAAATGGGTCATCTTATATTTGGTTAATATAATCTACAACTAATTGTAATCATAATCAACCAATTATGCTTATCTCAAATGTTTCATAAACATTATGCATTCTGAGTAATATAACAATTAAACTACTGAAATGAATTTTATTTAATCATATAACAATAAGTTATAATTCTCACTTATAATTCAAACTTTGTTCAATTTAAGGAATTAATTAATCATTATCACTTATACAATTAATTAACTTACATGATTAGGGGATCGTCCTTTAGGTGTGACCTTAAGGGATCAACTGATCACCACCGTCATACGACAGTAACGTCAAACTTTAGTAAGCCAATCGTTACCGATTAATGTTGATCATCCCTTTGTATTCTTATTATTGAGATTTAATTTAGTGCTTGCACTATTGTTGAGGACACTTACTCCAACAATCTCCCATTTTTCCGAGACAAGTGCGCGTCACCAATTCTCTTGTCCTATTACTATCTCCCACTCAACGCAAGGTGTCTTGCAAATCGTACTTGCGTTCGATCATATCAAGAGTGGTTTCCTCGATCTGGAGAGTAACTGTCTGACCGGAATTATCTACCATAGATACCTTCCGAGCGTGACCACGCATTTCCAGCTTACTACTCCTTGAGTGGCCATGAGATTTTAAATAGCCCTGACAAAGGATGGACAATTCTTATCAAACTATTCCCTTCAAATAGCCACAACTCATCATGACCTAAAAGATTCCCATTTGACCCCAGTTACGAAGGTCGTAGAGTATAAATCAAAGTCACTCCGAAACTGTGCCACCTTAGGCGAACAGTCATTAGTCAAAGGATTGACTCAAAAAGAATAATATAGTAGCTCTCACCACGACCAGGCTATAAAATTGCCATAACTCTATAAGTGGTAACAACCCGACAGAGTGTCCCATACAATCTGTCTATGTGATCGATTGGTCATCCCTTATGACCCTATGTCATTTGAACCCACCATCAATCGCATCACACTCTAGTCACTTCAAGATGGCACCTCATATAATTAACTAGGGGCGAATACTATGTTAATCCAGTTCACTTTAATAGGGTCCAATATTGTCTGTACAACCCATTTGGATACAACAAAGTAATAAATAAAAGATTTTAAGAGATAAAACTCAAACGATAAATGCGATTATCATATATGAACAATAAAAACAACATTTTTATTTCATATCTCATAATCTAATACAAATTTGGCATGCGTTTAAGACCCATGGATACTACTTGTTGGTCATGCTTAGCCTGCGATAAGGGCTTGGTTAAGGGATCAAAAATATTATCATTTGTCCCCACCTTACATATCGCAATTTCCTTCCTTTCAATGTAATCTCTTATGATATGAAAGTTTCTTTGTACATGTCTAGACTTGTTAGCAGACTTGGGCTCCTTAGCTTGAACGATAGCCCCATTGTTATCATAAAATAAAGATCGTGATAGGATCCTTGGCAGAAGGAACTACCCTTAGCCTCTCTAAGAACAACCTTATCCAAACAGCCCCCTTAGCAGCTTTAGATGCTGCAATGTACTCAGCCTTTGTTGTAGAATCCGCAATGACCAACTCTTTGAAGCTTTTCCAGCTAACCGCACATCCATTGATAATGAAAATAAAGCCACCTTGGGATTTCGAATCATCCCTATCGGGTTGGAAGCTCATATCGGTGTAACCCTTAACACATAATTCGGAATCTCCTCCAAACACTAAGAGTGAATCCTTAGTTATAACACCCGGAAATGTACCCTATTTTTCTAGTGAAAATATTTTACGGATACTTTTCAGCAAATTTAAGTTTTAATATAGAATTTTATGTTCCGAGTCGAATTTAGAATTTCCGAGTTCGTATTTGGAATTTCCGCGAGATTCCATGAGAATCCCGTCTTAAGGCGAGTTTGACTTTTGTTGACTTTTTCTTGACTCTTAAGCCGTCTTTGACTTTTTCTTGACTTTTGAGCCGTCTTTGACTTTTCTTGACTCTTAAGCCGTCTTTGACTTTTCATGACTTTTGAGCCGTCTTTGACTTTCGTTGACGTTTTCCTTCATATACTCCCTCAAACCCTAAATCCTTATTTCATTTTCCACTTACTCTTTCTTCCTCATCAAACCACCAAAACCTTGCCTCCAATTTTGATCCATCTTTGAATCACCGTATCTCCTTCGTTTCTTATTGGAATTCACGTAAGTTCGTCTTATTCTTTCCCTCTTATCTTCCTCTATCCGTTTTGGTAATAAAATTACCGTCTTTCTCGCTTTTTAAATTATCCGTCTTTCTCAAGGTGAATGATATTCATCTTTTATTATCTAATTGTATGTAGGTGGAGACTAGGAAGATTTAGAATCGATTAAAGACGCGTAAAGGTAACGGTGAAGGGTTACTCGATATCATTTACGTGTTTTACATGCTTTATACGCTAGATTTCGTATTAGATTACGATTAGTAAGTTTAGGAATTACGTTATGGATGATGATTGTTGTTATTTGATGATTTTTGATGATGAATATTGATTGTGATAGTTGATAGAAGTGAATTATGAAAATTGGAAATGATAGAAATGGTGTTTGTTGTTCTCGGGTGGACTTGTGCAGTTTCACTGCACTGACCCCTTTTCGTAGAATGATCATATCTCCTTCGTTACTTGCTTGTTTTAGGCTTGTGACCATTCGTTGGAACCGTAAGAGGATAAGCTATCACCTCGACTTGGAATTTCTGTATTTGCATGTTTAGAACTCTAGTTATGACAGTTTGAAGTGAACCCTTGTTTTAGTTAGTTTCCAAACTTGTTGTTTTGGAGAGGTATCTATGTTTCCTATTTATTATGCTTCTTAAACTTGGTCTAATGCTTATGTATCATGTATTGATTCATGTTTATCATATTTACATTTATATAATGCCATATTCTCATGTTTTATGACGGTTTTTGATATGTCCCACTTTGAGTCGGTTTTTACAAATGATACGGTTTGAGCACTATTTTGTCTTGTGCTTTGTACTCTCATTCCCTTGGCTACCTTCCCGTTCGTAAGGCTGGAATGTCGGAACGGAGAGGTATCCTACTACTTAAATGCATGTGTTAGTGGGCATACGACGACGTTGTTGGGAGTTGAACGCTATGCGTTGATCGACCCGGCCGTCAAATGTTGTGTACTTGCGAGGTGGTATTATTTGCATGTAGCGTACCGCATGTTATGAGGCTTGAGCTTGTTTTACGCCTCTTTCGTGAATTTTTAGCTACCGAATTGGGGGGTACTCGGCGTCATATGATTGACCGAGTCTGGATGCGAACGTTGATCGCATGTCGAACCGGAAAATGTGATTTCGGGATTCTGGCCAGATTGAGACTAGGACCGGATATTTATATCGTCGTCCTACCGGAGGAAATTAGTCCACATATACGAAATGTGATCGTGTATGCGTTCATGGAAATGTTTATCTCGTGGATGCCTTTTAATCATACTTGCCATGTACACGGTGCTAGTGCGTTTCATTTACCGTGAGAGATGTCGTCGTGTCGTCGTCTTTGAATGCGTGATTTCATGATATTATTCATGGTCATTGCATGATTGGGCATTGTCAATGTATTGGTTCGTGAATGGATGATAATATGTTGGATTTATTGTGATCATCGCATGACTTGGCATGGTTTGTTTGTCGAGTCTCAATCTTATCAAACTTATACCGCTAACGGTGAGATGCAAGCCCTAGTGAGCGTATTCGGTTGGCTAAGAGTGTCTTCCCCGAGTCTTTGTATAACATGATGGATTCGGTTTTGTATTCCATATGCTCTTATCATTATATATTGAATTGCCTATCTATTCTTATCGTTTCTCACATGTATATCTATATGTATGCATGCTCTACTTTTGTATTTCCTTCTATGTACGTTTAATGTGATATGGCTGGGAGAACTCGGAGTTACTCCCCACTGATTGTGGCGTTCATGTTTTTCATGAATGAACAGGTTGCTTGCATGGATTAACTTTTTGGATATGATATTTTGGGGTTCGGGTGTGAGCTAGCGGGCGTGGTCCCTGGAAGATTAACCTCTAGACGATTTTAGCTTATTTGCTAAACACTTGTTCTTTGTTAACATTTTGAGAGACTCCGTCTCTTTGTTATATTCCGTACTTAGTTTGTAATATTTTGACACTCCTCGTTTTATCTATCTTGCATGTATAAAATTTTTTAAAAATACCGTATTTCCGACTAGACGGGGTAATTTCATCTTGACTAACTATGATAGATGGGGTAAATCCGACTAGACGGGGTAATTTCATCATGCTTGTATGTTTTATATTTCCGCATTCGCGAGGGTTGTCACAGTTGGTATCAGAGCTTTATCGCTCCCGACGCACACACGTGAACCCTAAACTTAAACTACTTACCTTGAAATAATAAATGAGAGATGGGTAGACTTAAGGACCTAAGTTGGTAGTCTTTGGTGTACTTGATGTTTGTTAGGTTCTAACTTGTTTGTTGATTGTTTTGAGTTATGTTATCTTTATTTATATCTACCGTCTTAAGGTGGATCATTGTGTTACCTAGAAGGAATATTCTCTACCTAAGATTTGAAGATTGACAAGCCTAATTGAAGTGTATTTCTTCCTCATCTATGAATTCTCTCGTCCTTATTGTATTATGCTCTCATCCTTCTATCTAGGTGCTTCTTTCTCTTCCAACTTGTTTGCCTCTTGGAAATTACTCTTGATAGTTCCTCCATCTTACCATTGGTATCTTTATCTTCCTCTTGTAACATTTTTGTGGCACCATACCCTTTTGTTAGTGGCATATTGTACTTGGTCGGAAAAATTTTAGACTTGGTGGAATGTTAGTGATTGTTAGAATGAATTTGTGATTTGAGGAAAATGGTGTAGATCTAAATTAACCCTATAATGATGATTGGTTGTAACTCTAAGGAAAGGTAGTAAGATAAGTTTGATGATTTTAATGCTTGATGCTTGCCATGACTAATGTGTAGATAGTTCATGGTATTTGATGGTGTAAGGTTGAATGAGTGGGCTATGACTTCTTAACTCATTAGTAATTTAGTCTTTTGGACTTAGAAGTTTAGTATTGTTTTGAAGACCATGCTTATGATAGGTCTAATTGGTGTAGATAAGAAGTTTTGAATGATATCTTGAGGTGCGAAATACTTTTGAGGTTAAGTGACGTCTTGTGGTTTCCTATTGTGTGTTTGTGAGTATAGGCTTGGTGGAAAAGCATCTGGCTATAGTTCTTGGATTTAAAGATATGATCTTATTTTATGGTATCGGAGACTTGTTGAAGTAGTAAGGTTTCGTTGTAAGTTGAACCATATTACTTGAGGATTATAGATATGAGCGAGATTCGATGATGTAATCTATGATGGAAATACCTTGGGACGTTAATGATGATGTTTGACTTGAGGTCGTACTTTGTTAATAATGAACTCGTGGGCTATATGATATTTATAATGACGTTTTGTTCGGTGTTCTACCTTATGGCCATAGGAGTTGAAAAGAGATTAGTATGGAGAATCCCTTATTGGTTCTTCGGTTTTTGAAACCTTTGGTAATGTGTCAAATTATGGAGTTGAGAGAATGTTACTATGCTTGAGTTGCAATTCCGTAATTGGGAATCCGTGTTATATGAAAGGGTGGATGAATTGGGTTTTAATCGATTTGTTAAATCTATTGTACGTG
>JAIUZE010073335.1:0-99615 GCA_022085475.1 Heliosperma pusillum | reverse complement strand
ATGGTAACATGGGGAAAATTGGAGTATTTAAGAAAAGGTGGAAAAATGAGGGGTAAAAAAGGAAAAGGTAGGTGGGCCATGTAATTGTGGGTTTAATTGTGGGTTTAATTGTGGGGCCATGCAATGGCATTTTGTGTAAATATCAAATGGGTAGAAGGATAACTTGGTAATGTAGTGGGCCAAATAAGGTATGTTACCATTGGTGTGGATCGTCCATTTTAGGTAAGTGTTACCATTGGTCTGGATCGGAGGGAGTATATATATATATATATATATATATATATATATATATATATATATAGAGAGAGAGAGAGAGAGAGAGAGAGAGGTGGGTTCAAATGAGTCTATCCTTCTCTTTTGAGTCCTTGAGTCCTAATCCAAACCATTGGATCAAGAGGATGAATGACTAGGATTAAAACAAAATGGAGGGTCAAGATTGTGAGACACACACAATCCAATCCCTTCAAACCCTAATATATAAACCCTTTCTTCACTCATCTTCTTTCATTTTCATATTTCTCATTCTCTTTCTACCTCCTTTCTCTCTCTAACATCCTCTTCAAAAAAAAACCAAAGAAAAAAAAAACTAACCCATAGCCCACCGGTCCCCACCGGAAACCACCACTCACGGCAACCCCACCATCCTCCTTCCGCCACCCACCCACACCTGCAATCACCGTACCCGCACCAACGACCCCCCACAAACCACCCCCGCCACCCCTGCACCGACGTGCCCCACCCCACAAAAAAGCCCCATGCCGCCGCCTGATCGTCTCTGTCCGTCCTCCGCCGCCTCTCCTCTTCCCCCACCGTTCTCCACTCCTTCAACCACCACCAACAACAATTTTCAATTTTTCTCACTTTTTTTTTCAGATCTGAAATATTTGGGCCTTTTTGGTGGAGAGGAACTTTGTGGAGATGGTGGTCGGAGGAGTAGGAACGCGTGGGGATGAGGGCCTCCTCCTGCCGCCTCGTCTCCTTTTCTTCTTTTTTTTTTTTTTAAGTTATGAATGTATTTTCAAATTTTTAGTCGATCTCGTTTTAGATATGAAAAAATGGGTAAAACGGATAAACAAATAACCACCAGCAACTTTTATCTTAAAAATATCACCATTTCAGTCCTCGTATTTTACTTTTCATATTTTTTATGTTTTTCATTTTTATTCTAGATGTCATATTTTTTTTACATATGTTATTTTTATCTTCAAATTTTTTTTATTTTTTTTATTAGATCTTGTTTGTTCATTTTTTAGATCTAGTTTTTTTTTGTTGTTGTTGGTCGATTATTTTCTATTTTTTTTCTTTTTTTTTTTCGTTTTTCATTTTTTGGAATTTCTTGTGATTTTCTATTTTATTTTTATCTCGTTTTTTATTTTTTTTGTTATTGATTATTTTTAGATCTAAAATTACACAGTTATGGACTAAAATTAGACAATTATGTACTAAAGTTACACTAGTATGGGCTGAAGTTATACTAGTATGAACTAAAGTTACATTAGTATGGGCTGAAGTTACACTAGTATATACTAAAGTTACACTAGTATGTACTAAAGTTTCACTAGTATGTACTAAAGTTTCACTAGTATGTACTAAAGTTTCACTAGTATGTACTAAAATTTCACTATTATGTACTAAAGTTTCACAATTATGTACTAAAGTTTCACAATTATGTACTAAAATTTCACTAGCATGTACTAAAGTTTCACTAGCATGTACTAAAGTTTCACTAGTATGTACTAAAGTTTCACAATTATGGACTAAAGTTGCACTGGACTAAAGTTATCTTATTAAGGACTGAAGTTACTTAATTAATGACTATAGTTACATTAGTATGGACTGAAGTTACACTAGAAAAGACTAAAGTTACCTAAACATGAGTTACACTATAATTGACTAAAGTTACACAGTTAATAAATGAAGTTTAACTAATAAAGTTTAAAGTTACAAAAATAATGGTTGAAGTTACACTCTTAATGACTAAAGTTAGTCTCATAAAAAGGCAAAAATCCCATAAACTTATCTTAAAGTTACATAAATTCAAATTTATATACTCGAAATCACATTTTATTTTGAAGTTACACAAATAATGGTTGAAGTTACACTTTTAATGACTAAAGTTACCCTCATAAAAAGGTAAAAATCACATAAATTTATCTTAAAGTTACATAAATTCAAATTTATATACTCCTAATCAAATTTTATTTTGAAGTTACACAAATAATGGTTGAAGTTACACTCTTAATGACTAAAGTTACCCACATAAAAAGGTAAAAATCACATAAACTTATATTAAAGTTACATAAATTCAAATTTATATACTCGAAATCATATTTTTGTTTAAAGTTACACAAATAATGGTTGAAGTTACACTCGTAATGTAGGTGAAAGTCATTAAAACCCACTCATTTTGTTCCAATTTTGGCCCTTCATTTTGTTTTAATCTTGTCCATTCATTTTTCTTTTAATCTTAGCCTTCCATCTTGTTCTAATCTTGTCCCTCCATCTCTTTCATCCAAAGGGCAAGATGAGGACTCATGGACTCAATTTTAAAGGTGGACTCATTATAACTTGCCTCTATATATATATATATATATATATATAGAAATTGCATCCGGTGAGTCCACATATCTTAGGTGAGTCCGTCCTATCAATCTGGACCATCAGATGCGTGAGATCCAAAGGCAAAGATGTAGCGCGAGTTACTATGGGTATTTTTGTAATTTGAATGCTGTGAATAAGATGTCGTCCTCAAATTATTTTGGTCATTCCTAATTCAACCCATTCTCTCTCTTCTTTATCTCTCTTCAAATGTTTCCTGACCAAAAAACTTCTGAACAATTCGATTGTTTCGCGAATTCCTCGAGTCAATTATAAACTATGCTCTTAGGAACTCTTAACCTCCGGTGTTCATGCGATATTGTCGTCTCCAGATCTATTGTCAGATATAAGATTTTAGGTTTGGCATTTTCTTTCTTAATTTAAGTTTTGTGATTATCTCTTATGAGCAATTGCATAACCTTATATTACGATTTTCAGTACTTTTTGCAGTATTGATAGCTTTATGACGCATGTTTTATAAATTAATTGGAAGTTTAATGCCTTGTTTTGCATAATTTTTATGGATTCGTGCTATATTGTTGTTTCTAGGTTTAGAAACCATATATGTGTTCAGATCTACTTTTATTAATAATCATGTGTTCATATCTAGGTTCAACTTGATTAACATTGACATTAACACTCCATTGAGCAAGACGTTTAATAATCATATATGTATACATCTACTTCTAACATTGATTATGAGTTCTATGTATTACATTTTTTGTGCGATTTTGTTTCGATTTTTTTACTCGTATAAATTACAAAAATAGGTCTAACATTGATTAACATCGAGTTAGTATCATCCAGCTTGTGTAAAAATTAAGAAAGGATTGAAAGTCATCATGACTTGCTTTAGAATAGTTGTATACTTTATAATGATAAATGTTTATGTTCTTGTAATAGTGTTACTGTGATAGTGTTATCATAATACTAATCCTATTGTTACAATGTTGTAATTGTGTTAAAGGAATAATAATGTACATGTGTTACCGTAATAGTGTATTTGTGTTACTGTAATACTCTTGGTGTTACAAGTAATTGTGTTATACTACTGTAATAGTACTAGGCTACACGGAACTCAGAACCCGCATCTTAGTACAATATACTAATATAATACATTGATCTATCATTGAGTTAGCCTTCAAAACAAGGAGTATCCATATATCGTCACAAAACAAGCCTTGAAACTTAAACGTGTATAAAAGATACTCTCATATTGTCTAAAATAGGTGTGACAATAACAAGATCAACATTAATTTATTAAACTAAAAAGGGAAAAATGTTACAGTAGTAATTATCTATTTCATTTACTGTATAAAATATGTATTAAGTAGTTTTATAATGTAAAGGTAACGATTATTATTTTCTTTCGTTTTTAAAGTAACAGTGTTACTGCAACATTATTTACTAAATAAAGTCACACTGATACGGTAATTATGTTATAGTAACATCGTCACTGATACGGTAATTATGTTATAGTAACATCGTTGATTCATCAAAATAGCTAATGTTTATAGAATAGCCAACAACAACAATAAATCATGATGATTCTAGCAAGAAAAGTAGTGTGACTCTACTCTCCAATGATCTACTAAGCTAATGTAATGTATTTAGTAGTTGGTGGCCAAGAGATAATCTTGTAATCCTAGCATACAAAAATAATTGTTTTCAGTTAAATCTTCAAACTTGATTTCTAGATCAATTTGAAGCTATGTAAATTTATGATTATTTTCTCATTTCTCATCAGATTGATGTTAGAGATTATTCAAATAGGTTATAGCTTTTGTCTCCTGAACTGTATTTTTGATCGGCAATGATATTAAGTAATGGACTATTAAGTATTATGTCAAGAAGCTATATACATACTCAAGTTAAGGTGTATTCTCTTAGAATATATACAATCCCTGTCAAGAAACTCTGATAACTAATGTTGCATAAGTTATCAAAACATACGTTCCCCGCCATTGTAACACCTAGCTACTATAAAAATTATGTTACTAACTTGTTATTGTAACATCTAAGAATGGTTAGTGTAACACACATATTATTTGTTGTTATAACACATGCGAGTAATTACTGTAACACATACATATTACTCTTGATATGCTTCATATTAGAATTTCACAAGATCGTATGATCAGTCAAATTTGTACATTAAAAACAATAGAAATTAACTTGACATGATTAATATCCGGACTATCAGAAACAATAGAATCTATATACAATTATACATACTCAAATTAAAGTGTTGGTGATCTCAAGTTCCAGTTTCATTGTGTGATCTTAAGGCTATTAGCTTAAATGGTAGAGCATTGTACAATCTGTACAAAGTGTGGGTTCGACTCCCGCATAGCCTAGACATTGCTACTCATTGTCGATTGAAGGTGAAGAAAAAATTTAAGACTTCAACGATATAAGTGTTCTTGTAATGATAAATAATAGTCATCTAATGATATAATCTTACCATTTGTTTTGTTTCAGACTAGTTGATCTTTACAATGACATTAGTTAATTAGTCTTGTAACACTAGCTAGTAACCTTTAAAATACCACTCTATTGAGCAGGGCGAGCTTGTGCTTAAAGAGAAACATTCAAATCCTTAGAAAGGACTCGACCCCGTACATTTGTAACAATTACAGAGTACAATATTCTTGTTACAAACTTGCTTGAACATGGATAAAGCCTTTAGGTTTTTTATGTAAAATTACATTAGTTACATTTTTTGGTAACCTTAATTATTTAACACAGAGTAACGCTACTTGTTCTATAATTGCTTGCACCAAAGAATTAGGCTATACGGGACTCGAACCCGCATCTTTGTACAATATCGTACATCGCTCTACCATTGAGCTAATAGCCTTTTAAAAGAGTATCCATCACTACAAACTCAGTCCATGAAACTAAAAAAGCGCATAGATTACTAATAGAAAATATTTCTAATATAGAAAGGTTAAAAAGTGAATGAGACCTTAAGAAAGGGAAGAACAAGCACACAGAGTACAAATCAAAATATTATCATATTCAAGCATAAAATTGGTAGGCGAAAATCATTCAATAATGGGAGAAATATCAAACATGTACCCTGATGAATGAGGAAACGATGAATGACAGTAAAAATATTACCTTAACGCAATAATGTTACAGCAATATTACAGTAACACAACAATGTTACGGTAACAATGTTACAATAACGCAATAATTTTACGGTAACAATGTTACAGCAACGCAATAATTGTACGGTAACAATGTTACAATAACGCAATATTGTTACGGTAACAATGTTACAATAATAACAACATAGAATCTAATTTAATCAAGTTAGTTTACTCCCAATTTTCATAAAAACAAGTCCAATATTAAACAATAAAATAACAAATAATTAAAATATCATCATATTAAGCATGGAATTTTCAAGATTTAAGACCTTAAGAAAGGGAAGAACAAGCACACAGAGTACAAATCAAAATATCATCATATTCAAGCATAAAATTGGTAGGCGAAAATCAATCAATAATGGGAGAAATATCAAACATGTACCCTGATGAATGAGGAAACGATGAATGACAGTAAAAATATTACCTTAACGCAATAATGTTACGGCAATATTACAGTAACACAACAATGTTACGGTAACAATGTTACGGTAACAATGTTACAATAACGCAATAATTTTACGGTAACAATGTTACAGCAACGCAATAATTTTACGGTAACAATGTTACAATAACGCAATATTGTTACGGTAACAATGTTACAATAATAACAACATAGAATCTAATTTAATCAAGTTAGTTTACTCCCAATTTTCATAAAAACAAGTCTAATATTAAACAATAAAATAACAAATAATTAAAACCAATTGACAATTGACGGTAACCTTAGCTTTTTCGACGAACACTGTGAAAAGATATTATAACAAAGTTGAACAAAGACATTGACAGTATCATCGTTGCTCAATGTAACCAAATACTATGAAATGAACATTGTTACTCAATTTCACCATCTCATAACCCAAATTTTTTAAATACACTATGTACAAATACAATCAAAAGTAACAATATGAGCAATCGACGGTAATAGTATGAACATCTACAACACAAATATGAACTTTTAACATTTATTATAGTGCATAAATAACACAAATCAAGGTGCTTCTAATTTACTGATAATAGTTAACCAGTATCATCACTTTAGTTAAGAAAAATCATAATAGCTATTCAATGTAATCAAACGAGATCGATATTCAACACAATCAATCAAAACTAATGACATTAACACTCACAAAGTTCAATAAGCAATATACCTGAATCAAAATCAATCAATGATGCAAGTCAATTGAAATTCACAAAAAAAAACATGAAAATGCCACTTCGATCTATTGAATGGAATAGAGAATTAAGATCATAAACTTATCATAAGTAGCAATACTAATCAAATTAGAAGATAAGAACTAAAAAAGTGCAAAGAATGTTAAATCTTACCTCTTTATTTGTGCGTAACAAACAAGATTGATGATAAAATCATATTTGATTTTGATTTATTTAAGGCAGATTTTTGAATGATTTTACTTCTTCAAAATAAGAAGTATGTTGGATTTTGGCAGATTTCTCATTATATTCGTACCTCTTCTATAGTTCTATTGATTTTTCACTGATTAGTCAGATTTCATTTTGAATTTGGGGCTTTTTTTTAGGGTTTTGATACAGAGACAAAGAGAGTACTATAGAAGACGAAAGCGTGAATAAGATAATTACTGGGTTTCGTTTTTGCACGACTCTATTTAAAGGTGACGTGGCTGAATGAGGAATGTTGGATCTTGTAGATCCAATGATCCTTATTGATAGGACCGTACTCACCTAAGAAGCTAGACTCACCGGATGCTCACTCTATATATATATATATATATATATATATATATATATATAGGCAAGATCCGGTGAGTCCACCTAAATATTTGAGTCCGTGAGTCCTAATTATAGCCGTCCGATCTGAAAAAAATGGAGGGCTCAGATTAGGCCACGTATGCGCCATAATTGAGCAAACAAAACTCCTTTTTTCCCGAGTTTCCCTCTTTCTTTCTCAATTTTTTCTCTCTCATAAAAAATGAAATCAGTAAACCCTAACATTCCAAACAACAAACTCACAACATCTTGCTCAAATCTCGCGAAAATCGTAGTTTATATACTTGATCTTAACTGCATTACAACTTAATTGAATAATCTTAGTTGATTTCTCTGCAAAGTCGTTGAGGTAAATTTGTTTTTCCCCCCAATTTTATTATAAGTTATGTACTTGATTATGAATGTTGATGTTGTTGGAAATTAATTAATATTTGATGCATTGAAAGAATTTAATAACATTAAGTAAAAAATATCGAACAAATTGTCGAGTCATTTGTGGTAATTCATGTTCTTGCTTTAGATTTCTAAATATCTTATTTATACACGATTTCAAACGTTTTTTGGTAATTATATCAACATATTGAACTACAGTAGGTCTTGCTTAAGACGGGTCGGATCTTGTAACGGGTATTTTGTGAGAGGAAATGGGTAGAGGGGACAAGGTGGGCACCCCCCATGTGCTCTCCACTCACCCTTGATGGGTATTTTGTGAGAGAATATGCTATCCGTCTTAAGCTTAAGACGGATACCTCCGTCTTAAATAAGAATTTGTGATTGAACTAACTACTATGATCGATTATAGATGTAGTTGTGTATTAGATGTTTTTTCAATTTAATCGCAAAAATTAGGGTTTCATATTGTTTATGTGTGAAACTTAATATTTCATATTATAAAATGGAATTTGTTTGACATTGTTATTGAGAAATTAATCGCAAGTGTTCAGATACTGAGTAATAACAACATACCTATTCTTTATGATAATGAAAGTTGATAGAAATAAACAATCTTTGTAAATGTGATATTATATTTCAATGGTTGTGATACTGTTGTTTGTATATCGTGATATTGGATAGCTGCGATTGAGTCCCAGTAATAAACAAATTTAGTTTAAAAGAGATATTCTGTGAAATTGGCTGGAAAAGAACTTTTTTTTGATGCCGGAGGAAGTCAAGCCAGATGCAGGCTTATACTTTAATTAAGCGATCATTCATCAAGATGTCACGAGACTTCGATTAGTATTGGCTTAGAATTGTCATCTACATCGTTCTCACAATATGTATTTGGTCAATCTATGTAATTGTTGGAACCAGTTCTACTGGTAGCTTTTCAATCTTACATCGATGATTGAATATAGTTTCAGCTGAATTAGCAAAATAAATTAACTAAACCATACTAACTGAGGTTTCTTTGCATTGGATTTGTAGAGGTGGTAATTGTGGACAAGATGGTGATGATGAGGATAATAGACAAAAGCTCAAAACCGAACCAAGACGATACAAGACTGTTGCAAGCAACTGGTTGTTTTAGAGGTAGAGGTACAAGAAGCAACTTAAATGACCGCTAGGAATATGTTGGCAAAACATTTCAAGTAAAAGTACATTGATGTAATGTTGGTAGGATAAGAAATCTAATGTAAGTAGTAGTTGTCATAAACTAGTTTGTTGCTGGTATTTAGTTGTATTGTTTAATAATTTGTATATAGTGATATTGTTTCTTAATATCACAAGGGTGAAAAAAATCTTTGTAAGTGTGATATTGTATTTAATATAGTGTGATATTCTTTTTTAATGGTTGTGATATTGTTTCTCAATATCACAAAATTGGATTGGTATAAACAAGCTCTGAAAGTGTGATATTGTTTTTTATCGAATGTGATATTCATTCTTAATAGTTGTAGTGCTTCATTATCAAAAGGTTGCAAAAGTCAGTCCACTAGATATATGGCATATGGTGATATTAGTACTGGCAAATCGTGATATTGTTAAGGACAGATGATGATATTGTTAATCCAATCGTGTGATATTGTTTTTAATAACGTGTGATATGTTTTTCAATATACACTATTACTAAATGAAGATGTAGCAACACTTGGGATGTGTTGCGTATAGCCTTTGAAATGTTGCTATAGGCTTTAGGCAACACTTTCACGAGTGCTGCTTAAAGTCTCGTTGCAATAGCTATATGCAACACTTTATGCAACACATTTTACCCTAATGGAACAGTTAATGGAAGTGTTGCTTATATTTAACAATTGCAACACTTTTTTTTAAAGAAAACGCAACACTTTTATTGTCAACAATGCAACACTTTAAATCTTTTACCAATGAATAAGCAACATTTACATTTTTCTTGATGCAACACTTTTTAATCCTTATAACCTGTTAAAGCAACACTGTATGGATCAAATGCAACATTTATTTTATTGTAAGGAATTATTTATAAATAATATATTTCGCAATTAATGATGACAATATATGATTCTAAATACCAGATTTTGATTCAAAAACCAAAATTTTACCATTGATCAAAATGTATAAAAACACGACATCACCAATAATAAGTTCTAGTGTCTTTGAATCGTACAAAATAAAATAGTAATAGTATCAAAAGTACAAAACACTTTTTGACGTCGAATGCGTTATATCGCATCTCTAAAATAATTAGTCTTCAGAGCATTCGTTATTTTCGAAAACATATCATGTGGCAAATACAAAAACAAGTCTAATTATCATATACAGTAAAAGAAAATATATTATAATGCCACTATGAAAAAACGAGGCCGGTAGCAACCAGTAATCTCTGGTATGGTTTTTGAAAAACTTCCATCTATAAAACATTGTCCGACACATGCTCTTAAAAATAAAATAAAAAACTTGCCATCAATTATCATTATGAAATAGACAAGTACGCCATAACACTGATATGGTTTTTGAACAACTTTTTTAATTTCACTATTGTAATCTCTACACACATTTCCATGACATTCAACTACATATTGCAACAACACATCTAAACGACTTTTCAAGGACTTAAATGAAAACGAGGCCGAAAATGCACTGCTTCTTACGGAAGAGTTGAAACTTGGTTATTTAAATTAGTCTTGGAAATGTAAAATAACCGGAGATAAAGATACATGGTTTTAAAATCGTACCTCTAAGATAAGTATTGCCTAACAACTTCAGGAGTGAGCATTTCCAGTAGCTTTCGTAAAATCTACTGAGTCATATTGTCCCTCATATTATCAAGATCTAATTGTGTTTTCTCCTACTCTTCATTCTTCTATAATTGTTCTTCTATCGCTCTAGACTTATCTTCTAGTCTAGTAAACTCACAATCCATATCTTTCCGTATTTCTTGATATAAATCAGTTTTGAGTGACTCCATCACCTGATCTCCAGGAACAACATATGGTGTCGTTGAAAAATTTATATTTTTTAATTTTTTATTACATACAACTCTACCATATAATCTTCGACGACCATCATATTCCTTACCCATGACACCCAAAAACGCATCTGAAGGACAACTTCCATCTTCTAACGGCACATAGTTTTTCATATCTTCCTGGAAAAACAGTTCAAGTACTTAGTTATAATAGGAATTGACTGTAAAGTACTACAAAACTATGAAGCAAGTGTTAACACAAAGCCAGGTGTCTTACGATTTTTTTTTTGCAGTATCCTCATATGTCTCTTTATATGTCTTTCCTTCATTTCTTGGACGAGTGTACTCAAATAGTTCGGCTAAAGATGGAGATTCTTTGTTTGGATGTCCATTTTTCTGTATAATGTAAATTGTAATTAAAACATATATAGAATCAGTCGCTATGGTGAGGGAGGGGGTGAAATATAGAGTAACAAGAAGGACCAACTAAGAACAGTAATTAAGTATCATAGTAAACATAGATTACCATTCGCTCACATATCGTTGCAAAGCTTCTTGGACCAGCAGTGTGCATATTTTTTTGGGAAAGACAATGGTTTCTGTTACGAGAACATCGCATATGCACAGTACATTTATATCATACAGATAACTTGTCTAAAAAAGTTAAGCGAATACAAAAGATCTACTATGACTAAATTTTATGACATATACCTTCTCTGTTTTCTTTTTCCACTTTGCCAACAAATTTATGAAGTTTTCATCCAGAACTCTTTTTGATTTATTTTGCCACCTGGTCTTATCATCCTTATATGAATAGTAATGTTTTCTTTTGAAACGACATTTATGAATCCTCCATGCAGCTCCAATTGTCCTTAAAACCCAATTCTTGCCTTCCTCTGGTACGATGTAATTCAACTAAATCAAAGATAATTATAACGTTAGATTAAAGTTTTATAGTAATCACATAAGAGAAAGTTCAATAATAAGTAAATTTTCAAGATATTTATACCAAGACATAATCCCACATCTTTTCTTTGTTTGGCATTTTTCTCCAAGTGTTATATACTAAAGGAGCATAGCCATAGTCTCGAGCTATTGTACCTAAAAAAAGAGAAAACTCAGAAACTGTATCTTCTTTCTCGGTTATTGGACCAATAGGTTGGCCAAACTCATTTAGAAATATTGCTTTGCGTTTCTTATAAGGTCTCATGTGTACGTCATGTAACATGGTTGGCCCTCTTGTTTTTTCTTCGGTCATAACTGCATTGAAGGTTGAAGAAGTTAGTTAAATGTGAAGTAACAAACAAAAGTATTTTAACTTTAATAAAATAAAGAAATGATAGACTACCGTCTAGGTCAAAATCTCGACTGTCCAAGTCTACTTCCTCACTCTCATCTTCAATAGCTTCTTGTTCAAGTTCAGGTACGTCCTTAGCTAATTTGTTATAAAACTCAGCCACGGAGTCAGATGATCCTTCATCTTTCGAATCATGTAGGTCATCCCTATATTTGTCTATTTCATGTTCTTTGAACTGAACTTGTTGAATTGTTGATCATATGATGCTTGATAATAAAAATAAAGTGTTATTATATTGCAGAATAAGTTCATGAAAAATAAGATGTGAAAATAAATCATACCCATACCTAGGGATCTGGCGAGCAAATCTTCTTCTCGACATCGAGGGACACCCTAAAATTCAGCCTCCTGCAACTACTGCTTTCATTGCGAGTACCAGGTCCTAAATGTGGTGATGAATTAACATAATTATTGGCCACTTCTTTCCCTTTTTGTTGGTGTTTTTTTATGTAAGATGAAGTCTGCCATAGACATATTTTTGTCGTTTGATATTGTTTCTAGTCCATCTTGATTTCCATTTGCCTGATGTTCATTGATGTGTATCTGGTGTTGAGATCTTTGCCTGAGCTTGCTAGATAAATCCTGATCGTTCAATCCCAATCTTTTAGAGGCAAAGTTTGAGTTCTTTTTCAATGACCTTGGTGGAATATATCGTACCTGAGCTCGACCGCCTGATCGAGTAACCTGCAACCATAGGCAATTGTTAAATTGAAGGAGCAGGAATTATTATTGATATTAACTGAATTAAAAGGTTTATAGTTCGACCTTTCTAACAACTTAAAAATTCAAAGGGTCATATTCGTCACCACTTTCACCATTACAAGGAGGGATGTAGTCCTTTTCTCCCACCGTATCATTGCTAATCATATTCTTCTTCTCAACCATCTTGTTGCTCTTGGTGCTTTTCACCAAACCAGAAAGTGACTTAGAAATATTATGTACTCCAAACTCTTGCAGCTTTGTCTTATTTTGTGCAATCCTTTCATTTCGAATTCTTTCATACTTATTAAAGATATCTTGATTCCCTTCCTTACCCATTAGATGCCTGAGAAAGAAAATCTAAACAACATAGTATCTTATAAATATTATGCAAAAGCGATAACGAATGACAAATGAATTATTATAAAATTTAAAATATCAGCACATAGAGCAGACCGGAAGACATCAGCACATATATGCACTGAAACTATTCAGAAAAGACAACTAAACAATGACAAATTGAGCTAAGATTAAGACACTTGCAAGTACTCTGTTTCTGTTTGAATTGACTGTTAAAGAACAAGGATAGGACCTTAACCAAAGCACAAAGCCAATGGTTGAGGGTTGAACCTTGATCCCAGCACATAGCTAAGGACCCAAGCTCACTTCCAAGCACAAAGCAAAGGAAGTTGTCTCAAGCACACAGCCAAGAGATGCAACAGAAACAAGGTTTCAGTTTTATGTTTTACTTCAAATCTGATTTGCATTTCATTAGGTAAAGGCCTTATATAGGCAACAAGGATACAACTCAGACGTTAGGAGATATCTAGGGCCACAAAGGCTTACAACATGAAACAAAATAACAGCTACAAACTTGCAGGAAAACTGACATAAAGTAGATAAAGCAGAAAAGTAATTCTAATGGGACAATCTGCCTTAATGGGTTTGTTGGGGTTGAAACTGGTGGAGGGGTGGACTTCTGAGCTTGATTCTTGAGCTCAACTGAAGTGGGATGGATGCCAAAGGTCCCTCTAAAAGGCCCTCGAGTTTGTTTGATCATAAAAGGAAAGTTTGATAGTGACATGTTAACTACTGCAAAAAGGCTGAAATCTGGACAGTCTGAAGTTGTCCCTAAGCTAACTCTTTGTGTGTTTGTTTCTGGGGAGGGAAGTCCTGGGGAAAGTTGTAGAGGACCTTCCCAAGACATAGGTTTGAGGGTTGGTTAGGCTTGTTTGATTGTGTGGGGCCCCATGGACCTTGTTTAGAAAGGCTGTGATAGGCTGTTTTTGGCTGGGGGCTGTTTTTGTTGTGTTGGGTTTGTTGGGCTGTTGGCTGAGCTTTGTTGTGGCCTAGTCTTGGGAAGTGGATGGCTAGGCTTTGTTCTGGTTGTGGTGGTGTTGTCTTAGCAGGCTTGAAGTGGTTGTGGCTTGGACTGAATAGAACATTGTCATAGCTGGTCATGGTGTTGTCTGAATGTATGTTGTTGTTTTGATGTTGAGTCTTGTCTTGAGTTTGTGTCTTGTCTTGAGCTCGTGTCATGGCTCGTGTCTTGGCTTGGTCACATACTCCCGTTGCAACCTCCTTTTCTTGAAAAGGATTTGCCCTCAAATCTTCCTCACCTTCATCATCTGATTCACCATGGTAAGGACTCAGGTCTCCAACATTGAAAGTACCATGTACACCATAGCTTCCTGGTAGATCCACCTTGTAAGCATTGGTGCCTATCTTCTCCAATATCTCAAATGGTCCATCAGCTCTTGGCATGAGCTTGTTTCTCCTCTTGTCTGGAAATCTCTCTTTTCTTAAATGCAACCATACAAGATCCCCTGCTTTGAATTCCCTTGCTTTCTTAGGCCCCTTGGACCTAGCCTTGTACAACTCATTGGACCTTTCAATCTGCTTCTTGACTTGCTCATGAATCTGTATCATTTGCTCAACTCTTTTCTTTGCATCATAGCTTGCCTTGTTTCCTTTGACTGGTGCTAGGTCTGTAGGCATGAGAGGATTAGTGCCATAAACTGTTTCAAAAGGACTTTTACCTGTGCTGCTGGAGGGAGCTCTGTTGAAGGCAAACTCAGCTTGTGCTAGCTTGAGGTCCCAATCTTTCAATGACTTAGAAACAATGCTCCTTAAGATCTTCCCTAGTGTTCTGTTAGTGACTTCTGTCTGCCCATCAGTTTGGGGATGGTGAGAAGTACTAAACAATAACCTGGTCTTCAATAGCTTCCACAAGGTTCTCCAGAAATGGCTCATGAACTTTGTGTCTCTATCTGAGACAATGCTTCTAGGGACCCCATGTAACTTGACAACCTCCCTAAAGTATAGTTCAGCTACCCCCAATGCATCCTCAGTCTTCTTACAAGCAATGAAATGTGCCATCTTGCTGAATCTATCTACAACCACCATGATTGAATCCTTTCCCCTTTGAGTTCTAGGTAAGGCTACAATAAAGTCCATACTGAGGTCTTCCCATGGCTTGTTGGGTACTGGAAGTGGTGTGTAAGGGCCTGCTTGAAAGTGTGCCTTGGCTAGTTGACAAGATCTGCATCTCTTGAGGGCATCTTGCACATCACTGAGCATCTTAGGCCAATAGAACTGATCTTGTAAGATGTCATAGGTCTTCTGTACCCCAAAGTGACCAGCAAGGCCATTGGAGTGAACCTCTTTGACCAGTAGTCCCCTATAAGGTCCCTTAGGCACACACAGTTTGTTTCCATAGAATAAGTATCCTTCTTGAGCTGTGTACTTGCTCCCTTTCTTGACTTGCCCTTCTTGGTGTACCTCCCATTCATGCTTGAAGTCTGGGTCCTCTTGATAGAGCTCTTTCATAAATTCAAACCCCAACACCCTTTGCTCCATGAAGGTCAACATTACAGACCTTCTAGACAATGCATCAGCTACAACATTGTTCTTACCCTCTATATACTTGCTGGAGAATGAGAAGGATTGCAAGAACTCTACCCATTTGGCATGCCTGGGGTTGAGTTTGTGTTGTCCATTGATGTATTTGAGAGCCTCATGATCAGAATGAAGCACAAAAGGCTTAGGCTTCAAGTAGTGTCCCCAATGATTCAATGCCCTCACAATGGCATAGAATTCCTTGTCATATGTGGAATAGTTAAGCTTGGCCCCATTTAGCTTCTCACTAAAGTATGCCACAGGTTTCTTTTCTTGAGTAAGCACAGCTCCTATGCCAAGACCACTGGCATCACACTCTACCTCAAAGAGTTTGTTAAAGTCTGGTAGAACCAATATTGGAGACTTGCACAATAGCTCTTTGATCAGATTGAAGGACCTTTCAGCCTTCTCATTCCACTTGAACTCTCCCTTCTTCATGCACTCAGTAATAGGGGCCATGATTGAACTAAACCCTTGTATGAACCTCCTATAGAAAGATGCCAACCCATGGAAACTTCTTACATCAGTAACAGTTTGGGGAATGGGCCATTCCTTGATTGCTTGCACTTTCTCAGGATCAACTGCTACCCCTTTCTTAGAGATGATGAACCCAAGGAAGTAAACCTCAGGCTGCATGAAGGTGCACTTCTCTAGCTTGCCATACAACTTGTTTTCTCTTAGGACCTCAAACAACAACTTCAGATGTTGCAAATGTTCTCCCTTAGTTGAACTGTAAATAAGAATATCATCAAAGTAAACCACTACACACTTGCCTAAGTAAGGCCTTAGGACCTCTGTCATCAACCTCATGAAGGTGCTAGGGGCATTAGACAACCCAAAAGGCATCACCAGCCATTCATAGAGCCCATGTTTAGTCTTGAAAGCTGTCTTCCATTCATCCCCTGCTCTTATCCTCACTTGGTGGTAGCCCTGCCTCAGATCAATCTTAGTGAACACTTGAGCCCCACTTAGCTCATCCAGAATATCATTAAGTCTAGGTATGGGAAACCTATACTTGATGGTAATGTTGTTGATGGCCCTACTATCAATACACATACGCCAAGTCCCATCCTTCTTTGGCACAAGCAAGGCTGGTACAGCACAAGGACTGAGGGACTCTCTGACATAGCCCTTGTTGAGTAGTTCACCTACTTGAAGTTGGAGCTCTTGTGTAGCCTTAGGGTCACTCCTGTAGGCTGGCTTGTTGGGTAAGATAGCTCCAGGCACTAGGTCAATGTGGTGCTCTATCCCTCTAAGTGGTGGCAGTCCACTAGGAAGCTCAGTAGGGAAGACATCACCATAACTTTCTAGGATAGATTTGACCTCTTCAGGGATATCAATGATACTCATCCCAGTCTCCTTGACTAGCAATATGTATACAGGTTGTAGCTCACTTAGCTCTTGTGCTATTTCTGATTCACTTATCAACATGACTTCTTTGGAAGCCTCACTCATGGGGTTTGGGTTGATCTTTAAAGCAGGTGGTAAAGGTGCTAGGGTGATCTTCTTCTTCCCATACTTGAAGGTGTAAGTGTTGTCTCTCCCATGGTGTATGGCATCCCTATCAAACTCCCATGGTCTCCCAAGCAGAAGGTGACATGCATCCATAGGTAGAACATCACAAAGACTCTCATCCACATACCCTTTACCAATTGAGAAAGGTATAACACATTGTTTATCCACCTTGATCTCAGCCCCTTTGTTTAGCCATCTGAGTTTGTAAGGTAGGGGGTGGTCTTTGGTGGGTAGAGCTAGCTTGTCTATCAGTGTTTTGGAGGCCACATTAGTGCAGCTTCCCCCATCAATAATGAGGTTACATACTCTACCCTTGATGGTACATCTGGTCCTAAAGATCTGGTGTCTTTGGTCCTCTTCCAAAGGTTGTGGTTGAGTATGCATTACCCTCCATGTTACCAAACTTAACCCTGCATCAGGCTCTATCAACTCCTCACTAGCCTCTACCTCAGGCTCTTCCATCTCTTCATCACAGACCAACACTTCATCATCTCCCCAATGGATTACTTCTAGGGTACTCAGAGCCCTTTTAGATGGACATTCTCTAGCAAAATGTCCATACCCTTGACATTGAAAGCACTTTTTGAGAGGGGTAGTCTTCCTTTGGCCTGCCTCAACAGCCTTGCCTTTATCAAGGTTGAAAGGAGTCTTAACAGGAACCACAGGTTCTCCTATCTTAACTCCTACAAAAGGTTTGAAGGTGGGGGTTCTGGAAGGTGTCTTAGAAGCACTGGCCTTTCCTTTTCCCAATTTTTCTACCCTTAAAGACAAGTTGACAGCTTCCTCAAAGGAGTATATGTTTTGTAGCCTGACTTTGCTAGCTATCCTTTCATCCAACCCTTCTAAGAACCTTGCTATCTTTTGTTCAGATTTCTCAACAACCTCACATTGCAAAGTGAGTTGTTCAAAGTCTCTTAGGTAGGACTCTAAAGGTCTTTGGTCTTGCTTTAGGTGAGTAAGCTTAATGAACATGTCTTGAGTGTAGTCCCTAGAGACAAACTTAGCTCTCATTTTCTTTTTCAGTTTGAGCCATGACTTTACAGGTTCTTTCCCTTCTCTAACCCTCAAGGTTTTCATGTTTTCATACCAAAGTGAGGCATAGCCTTTTAGTTTCATGATAGCAACCTTAAAAGCCTTTCTATCAGTGTATCCTTTAAACTCAAAGACTCTTTCTACAGACCTTAGCCAATCTAAGAAATCATCAGGGTTCAAGCTACCTAGAAAGTCAGGAATCTCTACCTTGATATCTTTGTCTTGGTGTCTGAGAAGATTGTGATCTGAGCCATCTGAATCTGACATTTCAAACTGATCTACAGGTTGTCTCCTCCTTACTCCACCTTGTGGGAAAGGTGCTCCTCTTCCTCGACCTCTGCCTCCCCTTGTATCATTGTTCTGTTGGCCCTCAAGGAGTTCATTGACAGATCTAGAGACCTCCATTACAGTTCTGACAAGATCTTGAACTGTGTTTTCAAGACCTGTGATTCTCTCTTCACTCATGGTTGTATTTTGTGTTTTTAATGTAGTTAGGTAGATGAACTCACAAACCAAAGCTCTGATAACCAATTTGCACTGAAACTATTCAGAAAAGACAACTAAACAATGACAAATTGAGCTAAGATTAAGACACTTGCAAGTACTCTGTTTCTGTTTGAATTGATTGTTAAAGAACAAGGATAGGACCTTAACCAAAGCACAAAGCCAATGGTTGAGGGTTGAACCTTGATCCCAGCACACAGCTAAGGACCCAAGCTCACTTCCAAGCACAAAGCAAAGGAAGTTGTCTCAAGCACACAGCCAAGAGATGCAACAGAAACAAGGTTTCAGTTTTATGTTTTACTTCAAATCTGATTTGCATTTCATTAGGTAAAGGCCTTATATAGGCAACAAGGATACAACTCAGACGTTAGGAGATATCTAGGGCCACAAAGGCTTACAACATGAAACAAAATAACAGCTACAAACTTGCAGGAAACTGACATAAAGTAGATAAAGCAGAAAAGTAATTCTAATAGGACAATCTGCCTTAATGGGTTTGTTGGGGTTGAAACTGGTGGAGGGGTGGACTTCTGAGCTTGATTCTTGAGCTCAACTGAAGTGGGATGGATGCCAAAGGTCCCTCTAAAAGGCCCTCGAGTTTGTTTGATCATAAAAGGAAAGTTTGATAGTGACATGTTAACTACTGCAAAAAGGCTGAAATCTGGACAGTCTGAAGTTGTCCCTAAGCTAACTCTTTGTGTGTTTGTTTCTGGGGAGGGAAGTCCTGGGGAAAGTTGTAGAGGACCTTCCCAAGACATAGGTTTGAGGGTTGGTTAGGCTTGTTTGATTGTGTGGGGCCCCATGGACCTTGTTTAGAAAGGCTGTGATAGGCTGTTTGTGGTTGGGGGCTGTTTTTGTTGTGTTGGGTTTGTTGGGCTGTTGGCTGAGCTTTGTTGTGGCCTAGTCTTGGGAATTGGATGGCTAGGCTTTGTTCTGGTTGTGGTGGTGTTGTCTTAGCAGGCTTGAAGTGGTTGTGGCTTGGACTGAATAGAACATTGTCATAGCTGGTCATGGTGTTGTCTGAATGTATGTTGTTGTTTTGATGTTGAGTCTTGTCTTGAGTTTGTGTCTTGTCTTGAGCTCGTGTCATGGCTCGTGTCTTGGCTTGGTCACATACTCCCGTTGCACCTGCTATACCATCTGATCTATGATTGTAATGAACACATCATTCTTACGAACTCACAATGAATTATTTGCATGTTCTAAATCCAATTTCATCAATATATTAATCTACATGTGTGAACCTACTTCCCTAGATTATTTTCATTATTGTTAATTCATCACTTGCTTTATTGTTTTTTATTTTGATTTGCTTTTATTTTGTTTTCATTTATGCCTTTTATTAGTTTAGAAATTAAAACCCCAAAAGCCAGATACTCGTTAGATAAGACCCAATTGCAAGACATTTCACATCCTATAGGAAACACCATCTCCCTGAGGATCGACCCCTACTTCCCTAATTACATTAATTTGTTATTAGCCTAGTCTGGGTAATTATCTTTGCATCGGGCTTGCGACAGGTTCGATCATAGGTATTTACCGTTGAGTTTGAAGATTAGAATGGCTTGGAACCAGGGTTCTTCTAGACTCTCTTCTTCGTTTGTGAGTTGGTACACATAGGCTGGTTCTGACCGCCACTCGATGCATAATGCCATTTCGATCATGTGGTCTGGCATGTTGATCAAGGCTGCAAGTTTGGCAAGAGCGTCTGCGAACTGATTCTCTTCACGAGGTAGATGTAGATAAGTGACTTGATCAAAGAATTGGGCAACTTGATCTATTCTGGCCTGATAGGGTGCTAGACTTTCACTTCGAATTTTCCATGATCCCGTGACCTGGTTGATTATCAAGGAAGAGTCTCCACGAGCTCCAAGATTCTTAACGCCTAGACTAACTGCTGCTTGTAAACCAATTAGACAAGCGTCGTATTATGCCGCGTTATTTGTCACCTCGAAGTCGAGTTTGACAGATAGTGGTGTATGCTTGCCTTTGGGGAAAATGAGCAACACTCCCACTAAGAATCCTCTTAAATTCGATGCGCCATCAAAATATAGGTCCCAGGAGTCTATAGAAGTTTGCAATATATCCTCGTCTGAAAATGACCATATGTCTATTGCTTGGGTGTCGTTGATAGGATTGTCTGCGAAAAACTTAGCAACGGCACGTTCTTTTATAACTTTCAGAGGTACATATTTGAGATCAAACTCTGAGATCATTAAGGTCCATCTTGCTAGACGTCCGTTGAGACGGGTTTCTCAAAGAGGTATTTGATGGGGTCCATTTTGGAGTACACCGTGACAGAGTAGCTAAGCATGTAATGACGTAGCTTCTTTGTTGCCCACACAAGAGTGAGGCATGTCTTTTCGAGAGGTGTGTATTTACACTCATATTCTAAGAACTTCTTACTAAGGTAGTAGATCGCTCTTTCTTCTTTACCCGCAGTTTGTGCGAGCATAACCCCCATGGCTGTTTCTGTGACTGTGAGATATAAACCAAGAGGTTGATCTCGTTGGGGAAGCATCAACACTGGTGGTTTGGCTAGTATCTCCTTGATTCTGTCAAATGCCTTTTGGCAATCATTATCCCACATGGTATGATTTGTTTTCTTTAGATTTTTGAAAGTAGGTTCACAAATCATAGTGAGTTTCGATATGAACCAACTCACTTACTATACCTTACCCAGAAAACCTCTAACTTCCTTCTCTGTTTGGGGTTCTGGCATTTCGTTTAAAGCTTTGATCTTGGATTGATCAATTTCTATTCCTCTCTAATTGACGAAATGTCATAGGAGTTTGCCTGAAGTTACTCCGAATACACATTTCTGAGGGTTGAGTCTCATGTTACATTTACGCAATCTGAGAAAGAAATTGCGAAGATTGTCGATGTGTCTTTTCCTGCCTTTGGATTTGACAACCATATCGTCTATGTATACCTCCACTTCTTTATGCATCATGTCATAAAATAATGTAGTTGTGGTACGTTGGTATGTAGCTCCAACATTAATTAGTCCAAATGGCATAAGTGTGTAGCAGTACGTGCACCATGGAGTGACGAAAGTTGTTTTATGCATGTATTCTTTGGCCATTTTTGTGGGAAATATCGGTATACTCCCCTTTAAATAATTCGGATTATAATGAAATTATAATTATATGAATTTCTAGTCATAAATGAAATTGCATAATATAAAACAAGAGATTAAGAAATAACCTTCGGTCCTAGTAAAAGGCCTAAGAACAAATACCAAAGTAGGTATTCTCCTAATCGTTGCACCCAAGATGGTTCAAGAAATGCCTTCGTCGTGCTAGAACGAATACCCAAAAATTACTTCTAATTTTGTGTTTATATTGATGATGAATATGAAGATGAATAATAGAGTTAAAAATCAGAATTTTTCTCCTCTTTTCACCCTAGTGTGCCGTGAGAAATTCTAGACAATTAGGGTTTTATTTTTCTCCTTTTATTGCTCCCTTAGAGCCGTGTAAATCAAGAAGAGAATAAAAACCTAGTTTCCTTATTTCTCTCAACCTATATTAGGTAGTTATTATATCATTTAATATGTACATAATGTAATATGTATTCTAATTATTACTAGTAATGGACCGTCACATAAACCGAGTAATGCCGGACCAATACACTATAATAATATCGTGTAGTACATATCCGCCAACTTAAATATAAAAGTTTACATTTAGTTTAGACCAACATTATATACATGGATTAAATATAACATTTTATATTCAATTACCAGCTAACATTTTTTAATCGTTATTAAATAATCGTACCATCATCACATTGACTAACCTTTTAGTCAAATACATCGACTAACCTTTTAGTCATTTAATAAGGCATCAATATGATTATTTTCTCAAATAATCACATCTCTCAAACACATCTTTTAGGTGTGACTTTTAGGGATCAGTTGATCACCGCCATCTGTATGACAATAACGTCAAACTTATCTAGCAAGCCAACCGTTATCGATAAACGTTAATCAACTGATTATAATACAAAGTATACCCTGTGAACCTTAGCTGTTATCACACTAACTGTGGAGGACACTAGCTCCAACAATCTCCCACTTGTCCTTACAAGTGTATGTGCGATAACCGATTCTCATATCCTTAATTTCTCCCACTCAATGTAAAACAATTTGCAAAGTCCGCATTCACAAAGGTCGTATTTTACAAGTGATCAGTATCAAGAGTGGTTTTCCCGACTAGAGAGTAACTCAACTGATAAACGAATCATTATTCGAGCATGGCCATGCATTTCAGTTACTACTCCTCGAGTGGCCCTGAGAAATAACAAAACCTGATAAAGGGTTGGATATTTTTCCTCAACTCGAATCCTGCAGATGTAAGCACAGTATGAAATGACCCAGTAAAAATCTGCTTGGCCTCCTGTTACGGTCGACCGTGAGAAAGAAATCAAAGTCACCCAAAAACTGCCTTAATCTCAAGAGACAAACGATAGTCAAAAGAATCGGCTCTAGGAACACTATGGACGTCCAATCCACGACATGGCACCGAATGTTGTTAAACATTTAGGACTCCATAACGTTGTCACGAATTACAATGTCCTACGAGGTATCCTTATCGATCAGTCAAGAGTTTGACTTATGGCTCGTCCACCATCAATCGACTTAACAATATAATTGCCAGAGTTATTAGCTCATGTAGGCGATTACGGACCAAAACACATATAATGTTATTCATTTCACTTTGCGGTGTTCAATGTTGTCCAGACAATCCACATGAAAAACAAAATATGAAAACAATACGATGAAGTTATTATTAGTATATGAAAAAGATGTATCTAATTCATACAAACAGCTAATACAACTGAGGAACACGTTTAATTCCCATGGAGGTAACGTGCCCTTCATGCTTATCATGTCTTAACGGTTTAGTGAGAGGATTTGCTATGTTATCATCCGTAGCAATCTTGTCTATCACTATCTTCTTTTGCTCCACGTAATCTCTGATCATGTGAGCCTTCCGAAGTACATGTCTAGATTTGTTGCTAGACTTAGGCTCCTTAGCCTGGAAGATGGCACCTCTATTATCACAATAGATGGTGATCGGGTCATTCGAACTAGGAACTATGGCAAGTCCTTGTAAGAATTGACGCATCCATATAGCTTCCTTTGCAGCCTCTGAAGCGGCATAGTACTCGGACTCAGTCGTAGAATCTGCTATAACACTCTGCTTGGAGCTTTTCCAGCTAACCGCAGCGCCATTAAGAGTAAATATGAATCCAGACTGAGATTTCGAGTCATCCCGATCCGTTTGGAAGCTAGCATCTGCGTAACCGGTTGCGCAAAGCTCAGTCTCTCCTCCATAAGTCAATACCCAATCCTTAGTCCTCCGTAGGTACTTAAGGATATTTTTAACAGCCATCCAGTGTGTTTCACCTGGATTGCCTTGGTACCGACTGGTCATACTCAAAGCATATGCCACGTCTGGACGTGTGCATATCATGGCATACATGATCGATCCTATAGCTGATGCATAAGGAATTCGACTCATGCGCTCAACCTCTTCAGATGTCTTGGGTGCCTGAGCTTTACTCAAATGCATCCCAGACGTCATTGAAAGATACCCCTTCTTGGAGTTGGTCATGCTGAACCTTTCAAGAATCTTATCTCTATAAGACTCCTGACTGAGTGATAACATCCGTCGTGATCTATCTCTATAGATATGGATTCCCAATATGCGCTGTGCCTCGCCCAGATCTTTTATCTGGAAATGGTTCTTTAACCATACCTTAACCGAAGATAAGAGAGGAATATCATTCCCTATCAAGAGTATGTCATCGACATACAATATCAGGAAAACGATTTTACTGTAACATCCGGAAATGTACCCTATTTTTCGAGTAGAAATATTTTACGAAATCTTTTCAGTAATTTTAAGTTTTAATTAAGATTTTATGTTCCGAGTCGAATTTAGAATTTCCAAGTTCGTATTTGGAATTTCCGCGAGATTCCATGGGAATCCCGTCTTAAGGCGAGTTTGACTTTTGGTTTGACTTTGCCTTACTTATACTCATACTCCCTTAACCTAATTATCATTCAACCAAAATCAAACCAAATTACTTCCTCCTTAAGAAATCCCCAAAACTCTCCTCTTTGATTTCGATCTTTGATTCATCGTAACTTCTTCGTTACTCGATAGAATTCACGTAAGTTCATCTTATTCTTCTTCCCTCACCTTCCTCTATCCGTATTGATAATAAAATTATCGTCTTTCTCGCTTTTCAATCTTTCTATCTTTCTCAAGATGAATTTTATTCAAATTTTATGATCTATTTGTAGGTGGTGACCTCCAAGATCCCGACAAAGACTATTACCTTATTGAAGAGGAGCTTGACGATTAGTAAACACGCTTAAAGGTAACGGTGAAGGGTTACTCGGTATCATTTACGTGTTTTATGTGATTTCTAGGATAGAAACCATGTTTTGATTATAGTTAGTAGGCTTATGACTTGTATTATTGTTGGTGGATGTTGTTTATTGAGTATTCACATGAGAATTAATGAATTAGAATGATAGTCGATAATTATCAAAAGTCGATCCTTGGTGAAACAAGGCATTTTTGTGTACTAGGGACCCCAGCCGGTGGACCGGCAGCCGGTCAGACCACCGGCTGGGGCAGTGGCTGTATATTGTTGTTGTTACGTTGAAGTTTAAGCATGAGTTAGGTCTCAGCCGGTCGACCGGCAGCCGGTCAGACCACCGGCTGAGACACCCCTCTTTTCCCTTTGATTTTCCATAATGCCTTTGGTCCCAGCCGGTTGACCGGCAGCCGGTCAGCCTGACCGGCTGGCTCCTGCTGGACTTTGTTTGTGATTTTGTTTACGGTTTTCATTAATGATAATTCCAATCGTTCGTTTATCGTATAATTTTACGTAACGACTTATAATATTAATGTTTTGATTATATGATATTTCACTCGCTTGTATCACATGTTTTGTGACGGTTTTTGGTATGTTTCCACTCTGAGTCGGGTTTTTACAAATGATACGGTTTGAGCACTATTTTGTCTTGTCCTTTGTATTCTCATTCCCTTGGCTACCTTCCCGTTCGTAAGGCTGGAATGTCGGAACGGAGAGGTATCCTACTGCTTAAATGCATGTGTTAGTGGGCATACGACGATGTTGTTGGGAGTTGAACGCTATGCGTTGATCGACCCGGCCGTCAAATGTTGTGTACTTGCGAGGTGGTGTTATTTGCATGTAGCGTACCGCTTGTTATGAGGCTTGAGCTTCTTTCCGCCTCTTTCGTGAATTGATCTACCGAATTTGGGGTACTCGGCATATATATTGTAAGCCCGAGTCTTGGATGCGAAACGTCATCGCATGTCGCATCGGAACACGTTTATTCCGAGATCCTGGCCAGGTTTAGACTAGGACCGTATTATTATCGTCGTGCTACCAGGAGGAAAATAGTCTACATAGGCGAAATGTAAGCATCGTGTATGAGTTCAGGGAAATGCTTATCCCGTGGATGCCTGTTAATCATACTTGCCATGTACACGATGCTAGTGCGTTTCATTTACCGTGAGAGTTGTCGTCTTGTGTCGTCTTTGAATGCGTGATTTCATGATCTTGTTCATGGTCATTGCATGATTGGACACCGTCATGGTCTTGGTTCGTGAATGGATGATAATATGTTGGATTTAATGTGATCATCGCATGACTTGACTTGGTTTGTCTGTCGAGTCTCAATCTTATCAATCTTATACCGCTAACGGTGAGATGTAAGCCCTAGTGAGCGTATTCGATTGCCTAAGAGTGTCTTTCCCCGTGTCTTGAATAACATGATGGCCTCTTTATTTGATTTCCATATGATCTTATCATTATATCTCGTATTGCCTATCTAATCTTATCGTATCTCACATGTATATTCATATATGCCTGATTTTACCTTTGTGTTTCCTTATATGTACGTTTAATGTGATATGGCTGGGAGAACCCGGAGTTACTCCCCACTGACTGTGGCGTTCATGTTTTTCATGAATGAACAGGTTGCTTGCTTGGATGACTTTTTGGATACGATGTTTTGGGGTTCGGGTGTGAGCTAGCGGGCGTTGTCCCTGGAAGTTTCACCTCTAGACGATAGTAGCTAGTTTTGTTAAACACTTGTTCTTTGCTAACATTTTAAGAGACCTCGTCTCTTTGTTGTATTTCCGTTGTTAGTTTGTAACATTTTGACACACCTCGTGTTATATATATCTTGCATGTTTAAAGGTTTTTAAAATACCGTAATTCCGCATATTATTTCACATGCTTGTATGTTTTACATTTCCGCATTCGCGAGGGTTGTCACAGTTGGTATCAGAGCTTTGATCGCTCCCGACGCACACACGTGAACCCTAACTTAAACTACTTGACCTTGAAATAATAAATGAGAGATTGGGTAGAAGTTAAGGACTTTTCTTGGTAGTCTATTTGTTTATGCTAATTGATAGGAGTAACTTAATTTGTTTTTGTTCTTATGAAGATGGTTAGACCGCGTTTAGCTGAGAATGTTATGATGGAGGCTCTTGCTCAAGTGCTGAAGAATCAGCAAGATGCCGCTCTAGCTAATGCCAACCAAGTTCCCCCTAGAAGGGAGGACAACCATCAAGGTGGCTATGCATGGGTAGCCGGACAAATTGCAAGGAGTAAGATCGTGCCTTATGGTGGAGAACCGGATCCTACGGAGCTATCTGATTGGTTCCGTGAGATGGAGAAGCAGTTTGATCTTTACCATGTCCGAGAAGAGGACAAGGTGAGGATTGCAAAGCACTTTCTGGTGAGGGAAGCCGACAACTGGTGGGCTATCACAAGTGCCACCGCAACTCTTGAAGAGGACTTTAACTGGACTTGCTTTAAAGCTCTTGTGGAGGGTAGATTTTATCCTAAAGAGCTTAAACAGCAAAGGCTTAAAGAGTTCATCGACTTTAAACAAGGCAACCTATCAGCTCAAGAGTTTACTACGGAGTTTAATAAGCTCGCTCATTTTGCGCCGAGGCTTATTCGGGATGATGAAGACCGTGCATTCTATTATCGTAACAAGTTGAATGCCGTTCTTCAAAGTAAAGTGAGAAGGGGTACTGCGTCCTTTGGAGATCTTTACGATGATGCTTTGTGGGCCGAAAATTCAATGAAGGCTATTAGAGATGAAGCTTTAATGAATAATCCCTCTCCTTCTTATGCGCCTAGGCCGAATGCTTATGGGAAGAGGTCGTTTATTCCGTCTCCTTCTAATTCCTATGCTAACAAGAGGAGGTTTAATCCTTCTTCCAATGCCAATACGAGGAATCCCTCTCCTTTTATTCCTAGAGCTACTTCAAATGTGGCTCATAGGCCTTATGCTCCTCAAGCTCAACCTCAAGGTCGTTTTTGTAGCCGGTGTAGACTTCCTCTACACCCCGGTAGAACTTGTTCCAACCGACCATATGTGTGCTTCTTTTGTCAAAAGGGTGGTCATCGCTACGAGGATTGCCCCGATCGAAAGTTGCCGCCTCCTCCTAAACCTAAGGGTTCAATCTTTGTCATGAGTCGTGCCAAAGCCGAGGCTCATCCCGAGATTATTACGGGTATGTTCTCAATCTTAGAGCAACCGTGTCTTAATTTATTTGATACCGGTGCTTCAATGTCTTTTGTGTCGTCAACCTATGCTAATAAATTATCAATCAAACCGACATCTAGTGAGGATACTTCCATATCCTTACCTTCCGGAGATATTATCTCTTGTTCTACTCTTTATCCAAATGTACCTATTTCTATTTCGGGTTCTATCTTTCCCGCAAATCTCCTTAAGTTTTCTCTAGGAGAGTTTGATATTATATTAGGTATAGATTGGTTAGCAATGTATCATGCTAGGTTCGAGTGTCGTGATCAAAAGATTTTCATAAAGAGTCCTTTAGGTGTTAGAATAACCTATAAGGGATCTCATCCCCGTAAAGGTGTGTCTTTAATTTCCGCTTTGAAGTTGGTAAGTATGGTTAGAAAAGGTTACCAAGCATTCTTCTGTGTTGTGACTTCTTCAAATACCTCTTTGCCAAGTATTGAAGATGTGCCTATTGTTCGAGAATTCGTTGATGTATTCCCCGAAGATTTGCCCGGGATTCCTCCCGAGCGTGATGTTGAATTCTCTATTGATCTTGTTCCTGGTTCTGGTCCAATTGCCAAAGCTCCTTATCGTATGGCTCTGTCTGAATTGAAAGAGTTAAGGAAGCAGTTGGATGATATGATTGAAAAAGGCTTTATTCGACCAAGTGCCTCGCCTTGGGGTGCTCCCGTTCTTTTTGTAAAAAAGAAGGATGGTTCTATGAGATTGTGTATCGATTATCGTGAATTGAATCGGATTACAATCAAGAATAGGTATCCTTTACCGAGGATTGAAGATTTGTTTTATCAATTAAAGGGTGGTTCTACTTTTTCGAAGATTGATTTGAGATCGGGTTATCATCAAATTCCGGTTAGAGATGTTGATATTCCGAAGAACGCTTTTAGTACGAGGTATGGCCATTATGAGTTTAAGGTAATGCCATTTGGATTGACGAATGCTCCCGCTATCTTTATGGATCAGATGAACCGCACATTTAGTGAGTATCTTGATAAGTGTGTGGTGGTATTCATTGATGATATTCTTATTTTCTCCAAATCCGAAGATGAGCATGCTATTCATTTGAGGATTATTTTGGGCGTTCTACGTCGACAGAAGTGGTATGCTAAGTTCTCTAAATGTGAATTTTGGTTACCTAAAGTGTCCTTTCTTGGGCATGTGATTTCTAAAGAGGGTGTTATGGTGGATCCTTCGAAGATTGAAGCCGTTGTTGATTGGAAGAGTCCGTCTGATATCAGAGAGATTCGAAGTTTCCTTGGTTTAGCTGGTTATTATCGAAGATTTGTCAAGGATTTCTCTAAACTTGCTAGGCCTATGACTCAGTTATTGAAGAAGGAAACCAAATTCCTTTGGAATGAAGCCTTGTGAAGCAGCGTTTCAAGAGTTAAAGAAGAGGTTAACTACCGCTCCGGTGTTGACTTTGCCTGAAGATGGAGTAGACTTTGATGTCTATTGTGATGCTTCTAAAATGGGTTTAGGTTGTGTTCTTATGCAAAATCGGAAGGTGGTGGCTTATGCTTCAAGACAGTTGAGAGTTCATGAAGTGAACTATCCTACTCATGATTTAGAATTGGCCGCTGTTGTTCATGCTTTGAAATTGTGGAGACATTATTTAACTGGAGTTCATTGTCGTATCTTCACCGATCACAAAAGTTTGAAGTACATATTTACTCAAAAAGAGTTGAATATGAGGCAAAGAAGATGGTTGGAATTGGTGAATGATTATAATTTTGAGTTATTGTATCATGAAGGGAAGGCTAATGTTGTTGCCGATGCTCTTAGTAGGAAAGCTTCTCATGCTTTGAATGCTTTGCATGTTTTACCTGTTGATCTTTGTGTCGAGTTTCGAAGGTTGAGTTTGGAGTTTGTAGAGCGTGGATTTGTTCATGTTGGTGCTATGATTGCCGAACCTGTTTTTCTACGTGAAATCCGCGAAAGCCAAGTTGATGATCTTACCTACAAGTCTATCCAAGCCAAGATTCTGGAAGGTAAAGGTAAAGATTTCAAGTTTGATAGTGAAGGTGTTCTTCGTTTCCATGGTCGTTTATTTGTTCCTAATGCTCTTAATTTGAGGAAGCGAGTTCTTGATGAAGCTCACCTTTCCCCTTATTCTATTCACCCCGGAGGTGATAAGATGTACCAGGATTTGAAGCTACAATTTTGGTGGCCGAACTTGAAGGGTGATGTTGTTTCTTATGTTGGAAGATGTCTTACTTGCCAACAAGTGAAGATTGATCACAAGAGACCTGGTGGATTGCTACAACCGTTGGATATTCCGCTATAGAAGTGGGAATCTATTTCTATGGATTTTGTTATGGCTTTGCCGAGGACCGTTGGAGGTAAAGATGCTGTGTGGGTTGTGTTGATCGATTGACCAAGTGTGCTAGATTTATTCCGATCAAAGAATCTTGGAATTTGGACCGATTAGCAAAGGCTTATGTGGATGAAATTGTTAGATACCATGGTGTTCCTATGTAGATTATATCCGACCGAGATCCGAGGTTCTGTTCGAGATTTTGGAAAGCTTTGCAAGAAGCCATGGGTAGTAAGTTGTTGATGAGTACTGCTTTTCATGCCGCTACAGATGGTCAGACAGAGAGGACTATTCAGACTTTAGAAGACTTGCTTAGAGCTTGTGCTCTTGACTTTCAGTCTAGTTGGGAAAAGAGCTTACCGTTGGTGGAGTTTTCTTACAACAATAGTTATCATGCATCTATTAAGATGGCTCCTTATGAAGCTCTTTATGGAAGGAAATGTCGGAGTCCGATTTGTTGGAATCAATTGAGTGACAATCGTGATTTAGGCCCCGATGTTCTTGTTGAAACCATTGATAATGTGAAGGTCATTCGTGATAGAATGAAAGCCGCTCAAGACCGTCAAAAGTCTTATGCCGATATTCGAAGAAGGCCGTTAGAGTTTGAAGTGGGTGATAAAGTATTCTTGAAGGTATCTCCAATGAAGGGTGTTAAAAGGTTTGGTGTTAAGGGTAAATTGAGTCCGAAATACATTGGACCCTTTGATATTGTGGAAAGGATTGGTGCCGTTGCTTATAAGTTGGATTTGCCGCCGAATTTGGCTAAGGTTCATGATATATTCCATGTTTCTCAATTGAGAAAGTATGTTAGTGATCCAAGCCATGTATTTCAAAAGGAATTGCCCGAGCTTGAACCGAATCTGTCCTTTGAAGAGAAGCCGATCCGTATTCTAGATCGTAAGGATAGAAAGTTGAGAAGTAAAGTAGTTCCTTTGGTGAAAATCTTGTGGAGAAGTGCTAATGTCGAAGAAGAGACTTGGGAAACCGAAGCTTCTATGCGTAGTAAATATCCGAGTCTATTCGAGTAAGGTAATTTTTATTTTCCTCAAGTTTCGAGGGCGAAACTTTTTAAAAGGTGGGGTGATTGTAACACCCGGAAATGTACCCTATTTTTCTAGTAGAAATATTTTACGAAATCTTTTCAATAATTTTAAGTTTTAATTAAGATTTTATGTTCCGAGTCGAATTTAGAATTTCCAAGTTCGTATTTGGAATTTCCGCGAGATTCCATGGGAATCCCGTCTTAAGGCGAGTTTGACTTTTGGTTTGACTTTGCCTTACTTATACTCATACTCCCTTAACCTAATTATCATTCAACCAAAATCAAACCAAATTACTTCCTCCTTAAGAAATCCCCAAAACTCTCCTCTTTGATTTCGATCTTTGATTCATCGTAACTTCTTCGTTACTCGATAGAATTCACGTAAGTTCGTCTTATTCTTCTTCCCTTCCCTTCCTCTATCCGTATTGAAAATAAAATTATCGTCTTTCTCGCTTTTCAATCTTTCCGTCTTTCTCAAGATGAATTTTATTCATCTTTTATGATATATTTGTAGGTGGTGACCTCCAAGATCCCGACAAAGACTATTACCTTATTGAAGAGGAGCTTGACGATTAGTAAAGACGCTTAAAGGTAACGGTGAAGGGTTACTCGGTATCATTTACGTGTTTTATGTGATTTCTAGGATAGAAACCATGTTTTGATTATAGTTAGTAGGCTTATGACTTGTATTATTGTTGATGGATGTTGTTTATTGAGTATTCACATGAGAATTAATGAATTAGAATGATAGTCGATAATTATCAAAAGTCGATCCTTGGTGAAACAAGGCATTTTCGTGTACTAGGGACCCCAGCCGGTGGACCGGCAGCCGGTCAGACCACCGGCTGGGGCAGTGGCTGTATATTGTTGTTGTTACGTTGAAGTTTAAGCATGAGTTAGGTCTCAGCCGGTCGACCGGCAGCCGGTCAGACCACCGGCTGAGACACCCCTCTTTTCCCTTTGATTTTCCATAATGCCTTTGGTCCCAGCCGATTGACAGGCAGCCGGTCAGCCTGACCGGCTGGGACATGTTGTTGTTTCAATGTGGTTTTTCTTATGACTCTTGGCCTGAGCCGGTGGACCGGCAGCCGGTCAGCCTGACCGGCTAGCTCCTGCTGGACTTTGTTTGTGATTTTGTTTACGGTTTTTATTAATGATAATTCCAATCGTTCGTTTATCGTATAATTTTACGTAACGACTTATAATATTAATGTTTTGATTATATGATATTTCACTCGTTTGTATCACATGTTTTGTGACGGTTTTTGGTATGTTTCCACTCTGAGTCGGGTTTTTACAAATGATACGGTTTGAGCACTATTTTGTCTTGTCCTTTGTATTCTCATTCCCTTGGCTACCTTCCCGTTTGTAAGGCTGGAATGTCGGAACGGAGAGGTATCCTACTGCTTAAATGCATGTGTTAGTGGCCATACGACGACGTTGTTGGGAGTTGAACGCTATGCGTTGATCGACCCGGCCGTCAAATGTTGTGTACTTGCGAGGTGGTGTTATTTGCATGTAGCGTACCGCTTGTTATGAGGCTTGAGCTTCTTTCCGCCTCTTTCGTGAATTGATCTACCGAATTTGGGGTACTCGGCATATATATTGTAAGACCGAGTCTTGGATGCGAAACGCTTTATCGCATGTCGAATCGGAACACGTTATATTCCGAGATCTTGGCCAGGTTTAGACTAGGACCGGATATTTATTATCGTCGTGCTACCAGGAGGAAATTAGTCTACATATACGAAATGTAGCATCGTGTATGAGTTCAAGGAAATGCTTTATCCCGTGGATGCATGTTAATCATACTTGCCATGTACACGATGCTAGTGCGTTTCATTTACCGTGAGAGTTGTCGTCTTGTGTCGTCTTTGAATGCGTGATTTCATGATCTTGTTCATGGTCATTGCATGATTTGACACCGTCATGGTCTTGGTTCGTGAATGGATGATAATATGTTGGATTTAATGTGATCATCGCATGACTTGACTTGGTTTGTATGTCGAGTCTCAATCTTATCAATCTTATACCGCTAACGGTGAGATGTAAGCCCTAGTGAGCGTATTCGATTGCCTAAGAGTGTCTTTCCCCGTGTCTTGAATAACATGATGGCCTCTTTATTTGATTTCCATATGATCTTATCATTATATCTCGTATTGCCTATCTAATCTTATCGTATCTCACATGTATATTCATATATGCCTGATTTTACCTTTGTGTTTCCTTATATGTACGTTTAATGTGATATGGCTGGGAGAACCCGGAGTTACTCCCCACTGACTGTGGCGTTCATGTTTTTCATGAATGAACAGGTTGCTTGCTTGGATGACTTTTTGGATACGATGTTTTGGGGTTCGGGTGTGAGCTAGCGGGCGTTGTCCCTGGAAGTTTCACCTCTAGACGATAGTAGCTAGTTTTGTTAAACACTTGTTCTTTGCTAACATTTTAAGAGACCTCGTCTCTTTGTTGTATTTCCGTAGTTAGTTTGTAACATTTTGACATACCTCGTGTTATATATATCTTGCATGTTTAAAGGTTTTTAAAATACCGTAATTCCGCATATTATTTCACATGCTTGTATGTTTTACATTTCCGCATTCGCGAGGGTTGTCACATTTGCTCCCACTCGACTTGACATATAAGCATGGTACCTCAGCCGATCGAGTGAAACCATTTGCTTTTATGACTTGGTCGAAACGATGATTCCAACTCCGAGAAGCTTGCTTAAGTCCATAAATGGAACGCTTAAGCTTGCTCACTTTCTTAGGATTTTTAGGGTCAATGAAACCTTCGGGTTGTACCATGTACAACTCCTCCTTCAAAAAACCGTTTAAGAAGGCGGTTTTCATGTCCATCTGCCAAATTTCATAGTCATGAAAAGCGGTAATCGCTACGATTATCCAAATGGAACGCAGCATAACTACGGGTGCAAAAATTTCATCATAATGCAATCCTTGCACTTGAGTTAAACCTTTTGCCACTAGTCGTGCCTTCTAGGTGTCTGGTTGTCCCCCTACGGAATGCTTTATCTTGTAAAGCCATTTGCACTGAAGAGGCCGAACCTTATCAGGCAAATCAACCAGATCCCATACGTCATTCTCATACATAGAGTCCTTCTCGGATTGCATGGCCTCAAGCCATAGCTTTGAGTCGGAACAGGTCATGGCTCCTTTATAGGTAGCGGGTTCGTTACTCTCTAGGAGCAAAACATCGTATCTATCGTTCTCCTCGACCATACCAATGTATCTGTCTGGAGGTATGGAGACTCTACCCGACCTTCTAGGTTCCTTAGGAATATTAACCGCAGCAGAAGATGGAGGAACATCTTCCTCCATCGGTTTCTCGGTTGTTGGTTCTTGAATCTCCGACAGATCGAAGGTTCTATCACTCGTCTTGTTCTCGAGAAATTCTTTCTCTAGAAACTTCGCACTAGCCGCAACAAAAACACGTTGTTCGGTAGGCGAATAAAAGTAATGACCAAACATTCCTTTTGGATAACCAATAAAGTATGTCTTGACCGATCGCGGGCCGAGCTTATCCTCGTGTCTCCACTTGACATAAGCCTCGCAGCCCCAAACCCGAATAAAGGACAAGTTACGGACTGTTCCCTTCCACATTTCAAATGGTGTCTTGTCAACAGCTTTCGACGGACTTCGGTTAAGTATAAGAGCAGCTGACAAAAGAGCATAGCCCCACAATGAATCAGGCACTACCGTGTGACTCATCATGGATCGAACCATATCAAGTAATGTTCGATTTCTCCGTTCGGACACACCATTTAATTGAGGTGTTCCAGGTGGAGTTAACTGTAGTACTACACCACAGTTTTTAAGGTGTTGACTGATGCGTGTATTTTATATAGACTTTCTAGTCCATTTATGCACGCATTTCTTTGTCATTTAAGTGATATTATATCGCCATATGCCCCTATTTGGCTACTTTGGACTTTCATTACTATTTTGTAGGTACAAGTTGCGTAGTAGCAGAAACCGAGCCGAAACAGTCCACTTTGCATGCATTTAGGAGAATAGAAGGAACGAAACAGAAGCTCTTGCATGAGGAAGCGTGAAACCGCTCGCAATCAAGTCCAAAGCCATGTCCAACACTGCACGATAGGCCAGAAGACCTCGATCGACTATGTATTTGATCGATCAAGGAGAGTTGAAGAGAAGAGTTGCTCGATCGATCTGTCCTGTGCTCGATCGAGTAGTAGCCACTGAAGAAGTTACTCGATCGAGTAGAATAAGTACTCGATCGACTGATTCCTCAAATAAAGACCTCAATCGAATGGTTCTTTCCCTCGATCGAGTGGATCCTATCATGGGCCTTAAGTCCGTAGCTTAATTAGGGTTTAGAGTCGTGTTTTACACTATTTAAGACTCTTATTTGTCGTCATTAGGAAGCATTCAGTTATTATCATGCAGAATCATTAGGGTTCCGAACCATTAGGGTTCAGAATCATTAGCAGCCACTTAGTATTAAACGTTAGTTTCTGAACTTTTTAATCTTTGGTTTACATTCGGGTTTTTCGACGTTGATTGTTCTTTACGCCGGATTGCTAAGATTGTAAACTTATTTCTCTCTTTTATTCTTAACCCTTGTTTAGCCTTAATTACTGTTTACTCTTCTTAATTACTGCGTTGTTATTGTTCATGCTTGTTAATTACGATTTTATTATGTCTATCGTCATATGTTCAATCGTCTTTGTTAGCATCGTTAATAACATGAGTAGCTAATTCTCTTGTATGTTGGGATGAGGGAAACTATAGTAGAGGCATGTTAGGATAGATTATTTTAGTTAGTCTAGAATATGAGAATCAGTCTAAGCAATTTAATTGAGGTTTAGTCGAATGAGTGCACGCAGGAGACTGGCTAGGTAGTTAACCCCGACCTGGATCGAAAGATTGGAAGGGAAGGCTTGCGTAGTATTGATAGGTGACTCCTAAGAGGGCGAAAGTTAATTAGGAAAATCCCTAGGGTGGTTTGAGACCGAGAGGAGAAAACCATTGCCCTTCTCATTGATAGATTGACTGACTTAGTTGACCCGTAGATGCCGATATTGCAGTGGACCGAATCCTAGCATATTTCTCTCTTATTTGATTTACTTCATATTAATTTCTATCTTTTATTTCTCTTCCTTTGAATCTTATTTAGTTTAGTTAAAACCATTTCAAAACCCCCTAGATTGTTACTGGCAGATTTAGATTACAGTTAGTTAGTTTCCTCCCTGTGGAGATCGACCCTACTTCCACTATCTTCTTAGTTAGTAGACTAAGGTTTTATTTTTGGTGTATAACGACACGCAGCAAATTTTGGCGCCGTTGCCGGGGAGGCAATATAATTTTCTGTTATTTATTTCTGTCTCGTCTTAAGGAATTTCTAATTCCTTAAGACTGTTCTTATCTTTTCTCTCTAGTTGTGTATGCGCAGGTCCCAAGGGGCTCGAGTTAGTGAAAGCTGATTCAGAGCCCGAAAGAACCTTCTTACGCGGAAAGAGAGGGTTAGATAAGACTGATCAGGAGGAAGAGTTGAGTACTTCTAACTCCGTCTTCGACAGTTCTGTTTTCATGGAAGATTCGACTGTTGAGACTACCGTGACAGCGAAGATGCCTAACATTGTTAGTCACTCCGAGCCCACCGCTGCGCGTATACTGCACTGAAACTATTCAGAAAAGACAACTAAACAATGACAAATTGAGCTAAGATTAAGACACTTGCAAGTACTCTGTTTCTGTTTGAATTGATTGTTAAAGAACAAGGATAGGACCTTAACCAAAGCACAAAGGCAATGGTTGAGGGTTGAAACTTGATCCCAGCACACAGCTAAGGACCCAAGCTCACTTCCAAGCACACAGCAAAGGAAGTTGTCTCAAGCACACAGCCAAGAGATGCAACAGAAACAAGGTTTCAGTTTTATATTTTACTTCAAATCTGTCTTTCATTCATAAGGAAAAGGCCTTATATAGGCAAGGACATTACATCCTATTCGTTCATTACATCCTAGGGCCACAATGGGTTTGCAAAAGAAACAGAAATAACAGCTACATTGTTCAGCATAAAGCAATAAAGTAGAAAAGTAGTTCTAATAGGACAATCTGCCTTAATTGGTTTGTTGGGGTTGAAACTGGTGGAGGGGTGGACTTCTGAGCTTGATTCTTGAGCTCAACTGAAGTGGGATGGATGCCAAAGGTCCTTCTAAAAGGCCCTCGAGTTTGTTTGATCATAAAAGGAAAGTTTGATAGTGACATGTTAACTACTGCAAAAAGGCTGAAATCTGGACAGTCTGAAGTTGTCCCTAAGCTAACTCTTTGTGTGTTTGTTTCTGGGGAGGGAAGTCCTGGGGAAAGTTGTAGAGGACCTTCCCAAGACATAGGTTTGAGGGTTGGTTAGGCTTGTTTGATTGTGTGGGGCCCCATGGACCTTGTTTAGAAAGGCTGTGATAGGCTGTTTTTGGCTGGGGGCTGTTTTTGTTGTGTTGGGTTTGTTGGGCTGTTGGCTGAGCTTTGTTGTGGCCTAGTCTTGGGAAGTGGATGGCTAGGCTTTGTTCTGGTTGTGGTGGTGTTGTCTTAGCAGGCTTGAAGTGGTTGTGGCTTGGACTGAATAGAACATTGTCATAGCTGGTCATGGTGTTGTCTGAATGTAGGTTGTTGTTTTGATGTTGAGTCTTGTCTTGAGTTTGTGTCTTGTCTTGAGCTCGTGTCATGGCTCGTGTCTTGGCTTGGTCACATACTCCCGTTGCAACCTCCTTTTCTTGAAAAGGATTTGCCCTCAAATCTTCCTCACCTTCATCATCTGATTCACCATGGTAAGGACTCAGGTCTCCAACATTGAAAGTACCATGTACACCATAGCTTCCTGGTAGATCCACCTTGTAAGCATTGGTGCCTATCTTCTCCAATATCTCAAATGGTCCATCAGCTCTTGGCATGAGCTTGTTTCTCCTCTTGTCTGGAAATCTCTCTTTTCTTAAATGCAACCATACAAGATCCCCTGCCTTGAATTCCCTTGCTTTCTTAGGCCCCTTGGACCTAGCTTTGTACAACTCATTGGACCTTTCAATCTGCTTCTTGACTTGCTCATGAATCTGTATCATTTGCTCAACTCTTTTCTTTGCATCATAGCTTGCCTTGTTTCCTTTGACTGGTGCTAGGTCTGTAGGCATGAGAGGATTAGTGCCATAAACTGTTTCAAAAGGACTTTTACCTGTGCTGCTGGAGGGAGCTCTGTTGAAGGCAAATTCAGCTTGTGCTAGCTTGAGGTCCCAATCTTTTAATGACTTAGAAACAATGCTCCTTAAGATCTTCCCTAGTGTTCTGTTAGTGACTTCTGTCTGCCCATCAGTTTGGGGATGGTGAGAAGTACTAAACAATAACCTAGTCTTCAATAGCTTCCACAAGGTTCTCCAGAAATGGCTCATGAACTTTGTGTCTCTATCTGAGACAATGCTTCTAGGGACCCCATGTAACTTGACAACCTCCCTAAAGTATAGTTCAGCTACCCCCAATGCATCCTCAGTCTTCTTACAAGCAATGAAATGTGCCATCTTGCTGAATCTATCTACAACCACCATGATTGAATCCTTTCCCCTTTGAGTTCTAGGTAAGGCTACAATAAAGTCCATACTGAGGTCTTCCCATGGCTTGTTGGGTACTGGAAGTGGTGTGTAAGGGCCTGCTTGAAAGTGTGCCTTGGCTAGTTGACAAGATCTGCATCTCTTGAGGGCATCTTGCACATCACTGAGCATCTTAGGCCAATAGAACTGATCTTGTAAGATGTCATAGGTCTTCTGTACCCCAAAGTGACCAGCAAGGCCATTGGAGTGAACCTCTTTGACCAGTAGTCCCCTATAAGGTCCCTTAGGCACACACAGTTTGTTTCCATAGAATAAGTATCCTTCTTGAGCTGTGTACTTGCTCCCTTTCTTGACTTGCCCTTCTTGGTGTACCTCCCATTCATGCTTGAAGTCTGGGTCCTCTTGATAGAGCTCTTTCATAAATTCAAACCCCAACACCCTTTGCTCCATGAAGGTCAACATTACAGACCTTCTAGACAATGCATCAGCTACAACATTGTTCTTACCTTCTATGTACTTGCTGGAGAATGAGAAGGATTGCAAGAACTCTACCCATTTGGCATGCCTGGGGTTGAGTTTGTGTTGTCCATTGATGTATTTGAGAGCCTCATGATCAGAATGAAGCACAAAAGGCTTAGGCTTCAAGTAGTGTCCCCAATGATTCAATGCCCTCACAATGGCATAGAATTCCTTGTCATATGTGGAATAGTTAAGCTTGGCCCCATTTAGCTTCTCACTAAAGTATGCCACAGGTTTCTTTTCTTGAGTAAGCACAGCTCCTATGCCAAGACCACTGGCATCACACTCTACCTCAAAGAGTTTGTTAAAGTCTGGTAGAACCAATATTGGAGACTTGCACAATAGCTCTTTGATCAGATTGAAGGACCTTTCAGCCTTCTCATTCCACTTGAACTCTCCCTTCTTCATGCACTCAGTAATAGGGGCCATGATTGAACTAAACCCTTGTATGAACCTCCTATAGAAAGATGCCAACCCATGGAAACTTCTTACATCAGTAACAGTTTGGGGAATGGGCCATTCCTTGATTGCTTGCACTTTCTCAGGATCAACTGCTACCCCTTTCTTAGAGATGATGAACCCAAGGAAGTAAACCTCAGGCTGCATGAAGGTGCACTTCTCTAGCTTGCCATACAACTTGTTTTCTCTTAGGACCTCAAACAACAACTTCAGATGTTGCAAATGTTCTCCCTTAGTTGAACTGTAAATAAGAATATCATCAAAGTAAACCACTACACACTTGCCTAAGTAAGGCCTTAGGACCTCTGTCATCAACCTCATGAAGGTGCTAGGGGCATTAGACAACCCAAAAGGCATCACCAGCCATTCATAGAGCCCATGTTTAGTCTTGAAAGCTGTCTTCCATTCATCCCCTGCTCTTATCCTCACTTGGTGGTAGCCCTGCCTTAGATCAATCTTAGTGAACACTTGAGCCCCACTTAGCTCATCCAGAATATCATTAAGTCTAGGTATGGGAAACCTATACTTGATGGTAATGTTGTTGATGGCCCTACTATCAATACACATACGCCAAGTCCCATCCTTCTTTGGCACAAGCAAGGCTGGTACAGCACAAGGACTGAGGGACTCTCTGACATAGCCCTTGTTGAGTAGTTCACCTACTTGAAGTTGGAGCTCTTGTGTAGCCTTAGGGTCACTCCTGTAGGCTGGCTTGTTGGGTAAGATAGCTCCAGGCACTAGGTCAATGTGGTGCTCTATCCCTCTAAGTGGTGGCAGTCCACTAGGAAGCTCAGTAGGGAAGACATCACCATAACTTTCTAGGATAGATTTGACCTCTTCAGGGATATCAATGATACTCATCCCAGTCTCCTTGACTAGCAATATGTATACAGGTTGTAGCTCACTTAGCTCTTGTGCTATTTCTGATTCACTTATCAACATGACTTCTTTGGAAGCCTCACTCATGGGGTTTGGGTTGATCTTTAAAGCAGGTGGTAAAGGTGCTAGGGTGATCTTCTTCTTCCCATACTTGAAGGTGTAAGTGTTGTCTCTCCCATGGTGTATGGCATCCCTATCAAACTCCCATGGTCTCCCAAGCAGAAGGTGACATGCATCCATAGGTAGAACATCACAAAGACTCTCATCCACATACCCTTTACCAATTGAGAAAGGTATAACACATTGTTTATCCACCTTGATCTCAGCCCCTTTGTTTAGCCATCTGAGTTTGTAAGGTAGGGGGTGGTCTTTGGTGGGTAGAGCTAGCTTGTCTATCAGTGTTTTGGAGGCCACATTAGTGCAGCTTCCCCCATCAATAATGAGGTTACATACTCTACCCTTGATGGTACATCTGGTCCTAAAGATCTGGTGTCTTTGGTCCTCTTCCAAAGGTTGTGGTTGAGTATGCATTACCCTCCATGTTACCAAACTTAACCCTGCATCAGGCTCTATCAACTCCTCACTAGCCTCTACCTCAGGCTCTTCCATCTCTTCATCACAGACCAACACTTCATCATCTCCCCAATGGATTACTTCTAGGGTACTCAGAGCCCTTTTAGATGGACATTCTCTAGCAAAATGTCCATACCCTTGACATTGAAAGCACTTTTTGAGAGGGGTAGTCTTCCTTTGGCCTGCCTCAACAGCCTTGCCTTTATCAAGGTTGAAAGGAGTCTTAACAGGAACCACAGGTTCTCCTATCTTAACTCCTACAAAAGGTTTGAAGGTGGGGGTTCTGGAAGGTGTCTTAGAAACACTGGCCTTTCCTTTTCCCAATTTTTCTACCCTTAAAGACAGGTTGACAGCTTCCTCAAAGGAGTATATGTTTTGTAACCTGACTTTGCTAGCTATCCTTTCATCCAACCCCTCTAAGAACCTTGCTATCTTTTGTTCAGATTTCTCAACAACCTCACATTGCAAAGTGAGTTGTTCAAAGTCTCTTAGGTAGGACTCTAAAGGTCTTTGGTCTTGCTTTAGGTGAGTAAGCTTAATGAACATGTCTTGAGTGTAGTCCCTAGAGACAAACTTAGCTCTCATTTTCTTTTTCAGTTTGAGCCATGACTTTACAGGTTCTTTCCCTTCTCTAACCCTCAAGGTTTTCATGTTTTCATACCAAAGTGAGGCATAGCCTTTTAGTTTCATGATAGCAACCTTAAAAGCCTTTCTATCAGTGTATCCTTTAAACTCAAAGACTCTTTCTACAGACCTTAGCCAATCTAAGAAATCATCAGGGTTCAAGCTACCTAGAAAGTCAGGAATCTCTACCTTGATATCTTTGTCTTGGTGTCTGAGAAGATTGTGATCTGAGCCATCTGAATCTGACATTTCAAACTGATCTACAGGTTGTCTCCTCCTTACTCCACCTTGTGGGAAAGGTGCTCCTCTTCCTCGACCTCTGCCTCCCCTTGTATCATTGTTCTGTTGGCCCTCAAGGAGTTCATTGACAGATCTAGAGACCTCCATTACAGTTCTGACAAGATCTTGAACTGTGTTTTCAATACCTGTGATTCTCTCTTCACTCATGGTTGTATTTTGTGTTTTTAATGTAGTTAGGTAGATGAACTCACAAACCAAAGCTCTGATAACCAATTTGCACTGAAACTATTCAGAAAAGACAACTAAACAATGACAAATTGAGCTAAGATTAAGACACTTGCAAGTACTCTGTTTCTGTTTGAATTGATTGTTAAAGAACAAGGATAGGACCTTAACCAAAGCACAAAGCCAATGGTTGAGGGTTGAACCTTGATCCCAGCACACAGCTAAGGACCCAAGCTCACTTCCAAGCACAAAGCAAAGGAAGTTGTCTCAAGCACACAGCCAAGAGATGCAACAGAAACAAGGTTTCAGTTTTATATTTTACTTCAAATCTGTCTTTCATTCATAAGGAAAAGGCCTTATATAGGCAAGGACATTACATCCTATTCGTTCATTACATCCTAGGGCCACAATGGGTTTGCAAAAGAAACAGAAATAACAGCTACATTGTTCAGCATAAAGCAATAAAGTAGAAAAGTAGTTCTAATAGGACAATCTGCCTTAATTGGTTTGTTGGGGTTGAAACTGGTGGAGGGGTGGACTTCTGAGCTTGATTCTTGAGCTCAACTGAAGTGGGATGGATGCCAAAGGTCCTTCTAAAAGGCCCTCGAGTTTGTTTGATCATAAAAGGAAAGTTTGATAGTGACATGTTAACTACTGCAAAAAGGCTGAAATCTGGACAGTCTGAAGTTGTCCCTAAGCTAACTCTTTGTGTGTTTGTTTCTGGGGAGGGAAGTCCTGGGGAAAGTTGTAGAGGACCTTCCCAAGACATAGGTTTGAGGGTTGGTTAGGCTTGTTTGATTGTGTGGGGCCCCATGGACCTTGTTTAGAAAGGCTGTGATAGGCTGTTTTTGGCTGGGGGCTGTTTTTGTTGTGTTGGGTTTGTTGGGCTGTTGGCTGAGCTTTGTTGTGGCCTAGTCTTGGGAAGTGGATGGCTAGGCTTTGTTCTGGTTGTGGTGGTGTTGTCTTAGCAGGCTTGAAGTGGTTGTGGCTTGGACTGAATAGAACATTGTCATAGCTGGTCATGGTGTTGTCTGAATGTAGGTTGTTGTTTTGATGTTGAGTCTTGTCTTGAGTTTGTGTCTTGTCTTGAGCTCGTGTCATGGCTCGTGTCTTGGCTTGGTCACATACTCCCGTTGCATATACCCTAGGGATTGTGGAAACAGAAGTCAGAAATTACCACAGCTGAGGGTACTTCCGCAAGTCAAAGGCCTGACGGTGGCCTTGTCACAAAACCATTTGGGTATTAGCCAGGTTTGCAACCCCGTGCAATTTATAAAAACAATTTATTGCGTTTTTGTTAGACAATTAGACAATTAGACTATTACGTGATAATCCGTAGTTTAGATAGACAATTTACTTTTCCTGCTGAACATTTTTTCGTATTTTTGGGTATCGTCTTGTACCGATCTTGCAGGAAAAAGAAGAAGAAATCAACTGCTCAAAGTCGTGGGTTGTGCAATTAAGAAGTGCTCGATCGAGTAAAGCAAAACCACTCGATCGAGCGGCTATATCTGAAAATGTGCTCGATCGAGTAGAATTTCTACTCGATCGACCCCCAGTTTGATGCTGGTTTGGGGAAGCTTTGTTTTGTGAGTTGTTACTGTTCCTTTTTTTTCCATTCTTCATATAAATTTCATTCCTTAGGAACATGTATTAGGTTGTTTTTTCCCTTTCCCTTATATGCTTTTGTGCTTAAGCCAATGAGGACATTGTCTGTTTTGGTTTGGGGAAGTGTTTTACATCCTTTTGCGTCTGCATTTGCATTTGTATTGCATTCACGTTTACAATTCATGTTAATTAGAAAAAATTTGAAAAAATTAAAAATATCACGTTTATTTTTGCATATAGTCGAGTCGGATTGGAGTCTTGTTCATGATGAAATTGCACTACAAGTTTATTTTATGCTATTCCTTGCACCTTTCTGGACTTACTTAGTGAAATCGAAGCAGTGAACTATTGAATTTTGTCTTGGAATTTAAATTTGACTAGTAGACTTGACTCAACATTTTGGCAAATTACTTATATATTCTGAGTTTTAGAGCCTATAACTGGTGACATCTATGACCAGTTCATCTAGGAATGAGAGTAGTTACTCCCCACATCTCGTGTGATTTGCTTGTATATGAATTTTGATTTCTTATTGCCTGCACGAATTGGGTTTGTGGTCGGTATTACGTGTTTTGAGAATATTTGCATCTCCCTTTTCCTCATTTTACCCCATTAACTCCACATAAAGCCATATCTGCCTGTTGCCCTTAACTACATCCTAAACTGAGCCTACCTTTGCCGAGCTAGTTTAGTAGTCGAGGTATATTTTACCGTTGTGTCAGTATTTGGCTCGTTATCATCAATTGGAGTGGGTTTTTTTTGTGAGAAAAAGAAGAGAAGTGTTAATAGTACCTCGATCGAGTGGATTTTTGCTCGATCGAGCAGTTAATGTTAGTTGTTGCCTCGATCGAGTGACTCATTCTACTCGATCGAGTGGTTTTGCTCAGTCAGCCAAGAAAGAAAAAGAAAAGAAAGAAAGAAAATGAAAAAATGAAAAAATATATAATGAGAAAAAATAATTGGCTGAAGTTTTTGTTTTTGCGCATCCTACGCTTATTATCATTTGTCGAGGTGTTTTATGGGATTTGTGTTGTATATGCCTAGATATGTTAAGGCATCGAGCTTAATTTTTTATGGTTGGAAGAATGGAACGAGTTCTATTGCGGTCTTGTTAGGAACTAGCTTGGCTATTTACCCTCACATTTCCATTAATTGTTTTGGCCCTTCTTACCAATTAACCTCACATATCCATATTTTGGCAAATGTTCGGCACGTGATAGTCCTTGAACGGTGGTTATGCGTGTGTACGGTGCTTGAATCATCTTTCATGTTAGTTAGCAATGCATGTTGTGTTGGTCGTAGTCTAGGTGAGTGACTATATTTTCTTCTCTCTTTCTTACACAAATTTACTTACCATTTGCTTGTTAAGAGAAGAGTGACCCGTGAGAATCCGAATTTGGTTGAGTCTTGCAAGGTCAAAAGTCTAATTTATTTCCAAGATTGTATAAATTCGTTTGCTTTCGTATTAAGCTTTATAGCGATTGAATGAGTGCATTAAACTGTTTAACATTGACTTGTGGCTAGCTCTGAGACTTACTCCATTCCCCTAGGTTTATTTTGTTTTATATAGATGCATTTAGTTTGCTTGAGGACAAGCAAAGGTTTAGTTTGGGGAAGTTTGATGCGTGTATTTTATATAGACTTTCTAGTACATTTATGCACGCATTTCTATGTCATTTAAGTGATATTATATCGCCATATGCCCCTATTTGGCTACTTTGTACTTTCATTACTATTTTGTAGGTACAAGCTGCGTAGTAGCAGAAACCGAGCCAAAACAGTCCACTTTGCATGCATTTAGGAGAATGGAGGGAACGGAACAGAAGCTCTTGCATGAGGAAGCGTGAAACCGCTCGCAATCAAGTCCAAAGCCATGTCCAACACTGCACGATAGGCCAGAAGACCTCGATCGACTATGTATTTGATCAGTCAAGGAGAGTTGAAGATAAGAGTTGCTTGATCGATCTGTCCTGTGCTCGATCGAGTAGTAGCCACTGAAGAAGTTACTCGATCGAGTAGAATAAGAACTCGATCGACTGATTCCTCAAATAAAGACCTCGATCGAATGGTTCTTTCCCTCGATCGAGTGGATCCTATCACGGGCCTTAAGTCCATAGCTTAATTAGGGTTTAGAGTCGTGTTTTACACTATTTAAGACACTTATTTGTCGTCATTAGGAAGCATTCAGTTATTATCATGCAGAATCATTAGGGTTCAGAACCATTAGGGTTCAGAATCATTAGCAGCCACTTAGCATTAAACGTTAGTTTCTGAACTTTTTAATCTTTGGTTTACATTCGGGTTTTTCGACGTGGATTGTTCTTTACGCCGGATTGCTAAGATTGTAAACTTCTTTCTCTCTTTTATTCTTAACCCTTGTTTAGCCTTAATTACTGTTTATTCTTCTTAATTACTGCGTTGTTATTGTTCATGCTTGTTAATTACGATTTTATTATGTCTATCGTCATATGTTCAATCGTCTTTGTTAGCATCGTTAATAATATGAGTAGCTAATTCTCTTGTATGTTGGGATGAGGGAAACTGTAGTAGAGGCATGTTAGGATAGATTATTTTAGTTAGTCTAGAATATGAGAATAAGTCTAAGCAATTTAATTGAGGTTTAGTCGAATGAGTGCACGCAGGAGACTGGCTAGGTAGTTAACCCCGACCTGGATCGAAAGATTGGAAGGGAAGGCTTGCTTAGTATTGATAGGTGACTCCTAAGAGGGCGAAAGTTACTTAGGAAAATCCCTAGGGTGGTTTGAGACCGAGAGGAGAAAACCATTGCCCTTCTCATTGATAGATTGACTGACTTAGTTGACCCGTAGATGCCGATATTGCAGTGGACCGAATCCTAGCATATTTCTCTCTTATTTGATTTACTTCATATTAATTTCTATCTTTTATTTCTCTTCCTTTGAATCTTATTTAGTTTAGTTAAAACCATTTCAAAACCCCCTATATTGTTACTGGCAGATTTAGATTACAGTTAGTTAGTTTCCTCCCTGTGGAGATCGGCCCTACTTCCGCTATCTTCTTAGTTAGTAGACTTAGGTTTTGTTTTTGGTGTATAACGACACGCATCATTGATCAAACTCATTCGAAAGATATTCGCCACCACGATCTGAACGTAGTGCTTTAATCTTTCTACCCAGCTGGTTTTCAACCTTATTCTGGTATTCCTTGAAATTATTAAAGGACTCACTTTTGTGCTTCATTAAGTAGACATATCCATATCTACTCAAATCGTCCGTGAAAGTGATAAAATATCTATAGCCATCTCTAGCGTTGATTGACATAGGTCCACACACATCAGTATGTATGAGTCCTAATAGGTCAGCAGCGCGCATTCCAACACCTTTATGTGATAAAATTCGAGTCATTTTGCCTATGAGACATGATTCACACGTGCCAAATGATGCATAGTCAAAAGGGGAGATAGTCCCATTTTCAATGAGCTTCTTCACGCGTTTTTCATTTATGTGTCCCATACGGCAATGCCATAGATAGATTTGATCTTTGTCACCAACCTTTACCCTTTTATTACTCACATGCAATATATCTGTGGTTTGATCTAAAACATAAATCCCATTCATGGAAACTGCTTTACAATAAATCATTTTGTTAAAAGATAAAATACAGCTATTATCCTTTATTACAAATGAAAAACCGTCTTTATCGAGTACGGAAACAGAAATAATTTTTTTAGATAAACTGGGTACATAGTAAAAGTTATTTTAAAATAACTCAAATCCACTCGGGAGTTGGATTACATATGTTCCCACTGAAACGGCAGCTACTCTTGCTCCATTCCCCACTCGCAGGTCCACATCACCCTTTTCGAGAGTTGTGATATTTCTTTGGCCCTGCAATTGATTACACAGATGAGAACCACAACCAGTATCAAGTACCCAAGTTCCGAAACTTGCATGGTAAATCTCAATCATATGAATAAAAGATGACATACCAACAGGAGTGACGCGGCCTGCTTTTACGTCTTCAGCATACACGGGACAGTTCCGCCTCCAATGCCCAGTCTTGTGGCAATGGTGGCACTCCATGTTTTCTTTGCTCTTTGTCTTGCCTTGTGAGCTACTGCTAGTCTCACCAGCCCCACTCTTGCCCTATCCTGGCTTCTTGAACTTCGTCTTCCCTACAGCTAGGCCGGCCTGAGCCTTGCCCTTACCCTTACCCTTGTTTGCAATCATGAGAACGTCCTACTTCAGGCTCCCACTCAATTTCATATCCTTCTCAGTCTGTATGAGAAGTGAGTGTAGCTGATGAGGATTTCTCTTCAAATCATTCATGTAGTAATTTGCCCTGAATTGGGCAAAACCGTCATGGAGTGAATGAAGCATGCGGTCAATTACCACCCTCTCTTTGATTTTGCAATCAAGTGCCTCCAGTTTTTTGAGATTCTCGATCATATCGAGAATGTGTGGGCTAACCGGTTGGCCCTTCTGGAGTTTCGCCTCAAAGAAGCGAGTGGTAAGCTCATACATAACGATCAGCGGTGTTTTTTAGAACTCGTTAGTGAGCGTGGTGAAAATCTTGTTTGCACCTTGGGCAATGAATCGTCTTTGCAAGTTGGATTCCATTGAAAAGATGAGTACGTTCTTTATCGGACCCGCCTCCATTACGAAATCACTATAAGCAAGTGATTCATTTGCTCCTACATTGGGGCCTGGGTTTGGCGGTAGTGGCTCAGTCAAATACTTGAGCTTACCGTCAGCTATGGCAGCATTCCGTAATGAAGCCACCCAGTCCGCAAAGTTGGACCCATTATTCTTCAGTCGCATGGACTGATTCATGTTGTCCATGAACATCTTAAGCCAGGATTTGCGTGCGAGCGTGGCACTTGGCATAGGGGCATCAGCATGTCCAGCCATTTGTTATAACAGTTTTATCGATATAAATGATTGCTATACTGCGAAAAGGAGATAAAACATAATAAGCATTTTCATCGTTTTAATTAAGTCTAATGCAAAACCGATTAATGCGAAGACTCTTGCATTTATACAATTGACCTCCCTCAAGTATTATATAAATGATCCCAAGACTCAATTTCTTTAAATTGATAAGCCAACTTTTTGGCTAATTCTACTTTTTGAATTCCTGGTCGATAAATTTCTGTAAATTCTATCTTTAGTCCATCATAATCACAAGATATTACTCGGACTATAATGTTGAGGTAAAATAGGTCAACACATACTACTTACCCAACGTAGAAGGGGTCATATGAAGAGTAAGGTCCTATATGCCTACCGACGAAGAAGGGATTCATAGCAGTTTTTCCTATAAAGACTAATCTCAATTTTAGGTTTTAGAGGAAGGTCCATCAGCTTTAATTTTATTCATTTAAGTGAACGAATGATCTAGCATTTAGAGAATGAATAATTTAAGATGATAGCTTTTAGAATTTTGAGTGACATCTGGATGTCCATGAGAATTAACATACAATCTATATGATTCAATTTTCATGCAATTAAGTAGTAGGTGGTTTGGTTTAGGCGAAATATGATGCACTAACTATCAAGCAAAAGAAAAACAATAAGAACGGAAAAATGAAAATCAAAGTACAAAGTCCTAGTGTGGCCTATCCTATCAAAATAGAACAAAAATTAAACTTTGGAATCCATCCTTATGAAGCTTGACTTGATGTTCCATCTTGGTCCATGTAGCGGGAGTGAGCTATCCGATCTCCATCTTAGGTCTTCTCAAAAATACAATTTTTACAAATTATAAAATATAAACCTATTTACATTCTAATTTAAAAATTATAATTAAAGATTACAAAGGGGAGATTCGAGATCTCAAAATACATCAAAGACCATGTTACCATCATTACGATAACACAATCTATTAAGGCCACACTAAGCAATACAAATTACAACCTCTTGTAAAAATAACAAAATAATCCATTCATTCATTCATTCAACCAAATAAAATGCATCAACAAAATAAATTAAACATACAAGACATAATTCATTAAATATGATGATTAATTTATCCAAACCACCTTTAAAATGATCAAAATTATGTGACAATTCCTTAATTGCACACAACAATTTTAATCAACTATAATCCAATTTAATTCATATTATCGGGTATAACATAAATTAAATTCAACATTATTTTAAACCTTTTTAAAATAATAGGGTATCTATCATTGTGAACTTTTTCACAACAATAATCAACATACATTATCTTTATAATGCAATAAACAAAATAAAAAAAAAATTCACTATTCACGGATGAACAGTATCCGTGAACAGTAGCAGGTACCAAAATTTTTTTTTTTATTTTTTTTTTCTCGGTTTTTAAGAAAAACAAAAACAAAACAAACCCTAATTTTTAATTTGATCATGCTAATAAAACTAGATCGGTACAAACATTCAACATCTAATCATTATTAAACATTGATACAAACTAGATGATTCAAATTAACCTTTTAAAATGAATATCTAAATCATGATTAATCGATTATAAAAATAGCCAACTAACCATAATTGTTTTGTATATTCATACCGAAAAATTAGCAAAATGAATGTTCTTTAACATCCAAAACAAAATCCATTTTCATCTCAATTTAATCCTCATTAAATCAAAACATCAACTAATTCATTATATTATTATCTTAACACATTAAAACAACAACATTTATGAATCAAAAATGGAACCCTAAAAAAAAAAACAACTCACGGCTAAAAAAAAAATGTTTCGGCCAAAAAATACAGCAATTTTTTTTTTTTTAAATTATACCAATCATTTAATGAAAACATATAAAATAATTTCATAGCCTAATGCTCTGATACCACTTGTGGGAAATATCGGTATACTCCCCTTTAAATAATTCGGATTATAATGAAATTATAATTATATGCATTTCTAGTCATAAATGAAATTGCATAATATAAAACAAGAGATTAAGAAATAACCTTCGGTTCTAGTAAAAGGCCTAAGAACAAATACCAAAGTAGGTATTCTCCTAATCGTTGCACCCAAGATGGTTCAAGAAATGCCTTCGTCGTGCTAGAACGAATACCCAAAAATTACTTCTAATTTTGTGTGTATATTGATGATGAATATGAAGATGAATAATAGAGTTAAAAATCAGAATTTTTCTCCTCTTTTCACCCTAGTGTGCCGTGAGAAATTCTAGACAATTAGGGTTTTATTTTTCTCCTTTTATTGCTCCCTAAGAGCCGTGTAAATCAAGAAGAGAATAAAAACCTAGTTTCCTTATTTCTCTCAACCTATATTAGGTAGTTATCATATCATTTAATATGTAAATAATGTAATATGTATTCTAATTATTACTAGTAATGGACCGTCACATAAACCGAGTAATGCCGGACCAATACACTATAATAATATCGTGTAATACATATCCGCCAACTTAAATATAACAGTTTACATTTAGTTTAGACCAACATTATATACATGGATTAAATATAACATTTTATATTCAATTATCAGCTAACATTATTTAATCGTTATTAAATAATCGTATCATCATCACATTGACTAACCTTTTAGTCAAATACATCGACTAACCTTTTAGTCATTTAATAAGGCATCAATAAGATTATTTTCTCAAATAATCACATCTCTCAAACACATCTTTTAGGTGTGACTTTTAGGGATCAGTTGATCACCGCCATCTGTATGACAATTACGTCAAACTTATCTAGCAAGACAACCGTTATCGATAAACGTTAATCAACTGATTATAATACAAAGTATACACTGTGAACCTTAGTTGTTATCACACTAAATATGGAGGACACTAGCTCCAACAATTTTGATCTGATTATACCCGGAATATCCATCCATGAAGGATAATAATGCGTGATATGTTGTATTATCTACCAATATGTCGATATGCGGTAGAGGGAAGTCATTTTTTGGGACTCGTGTAGGAGGTCTACTAATTTGGCCCTCTCAGTCGGATTTAGGGTTGTCCCTATTCTAAGTTCTCAGGGTTCTAGTTCAGCCTCTACGTTGATGGGTTCAGTGTTTTCTATGGGTTCTAGTTCGGCCCCTACGTTGATGGGTTCAGTGTTTTCTAAGTTTTCTATGATGGGTTCAGTCGGATTTAGAGTTGTCCCTATTTCTTTGATTATATGGGGAGGTAAGTCGATCGAGTCTGGGTCAGGATTATCCTCATTGTCATCATAAACAGAATTGCATTCATAAAAACACATGGAGTAAGCAGAATCGGATTTATTCATATTAAATTTTGAAAATAAGTGAAACAAAGAGGCCACATGTTCAGTAGTCAGAGGTGGTAAAGGAAAAACTGCTGAGACATTCCCTAAACTGCTTCTATTATTAGATGCTAAGCTAGGAGAAACAAAGGGATGGGGGTGACAGCAGGAGGAGACTTTCAAGGAGCTTCGCTAGACTTTGAATCAGACTCGGGCTCCAGCTCCGACTCTAATTCGAATTCGTTGTCTTTTGGTTCTCCTTTGAACATCTCTCCTTCTACAGTAGTGACTTTGAAGAGCTTCCCTTGGTTATTGGTCCATTTGATCGACTTTTTCCATCCTTTCGGCTGGCTTGAGCCAGCGTCGCTAATCAATGTTGTAGGGTTGAAATGATTGTCCTGAAGTATCATGGTAATGATCTCATCATGTGCAGCTCTGACAAATCGATCTTCTCCAAATAGAAGGCTAACTGCCTGTTCGTCTAAACAAGGTGTCTGACGAGCTTTGACGGTAGGAACCGTTTCTGAGGGAATAAAGTAGCAAACGTGGAAGACCTCGATTCTATCTAATTGTATTCCTCTGTAGTGCCAAGGCTAAGGAAACCCATGAAAGTATTCTTGACATCCTTCCTTAACAAAATATACGTTTAAAGTAGGGAGATAAGGTTGCATCTCGATTCCTTTACTCTTTCGATTTTTAACTTGAGTAAGCATTTCTAAGTTTTCCTCTTTCGTGGGTGTATATCTCAATCCTAGTGGTATCTTTCCAGAGTTCCCTTCTTTGTACGGTGCAAGGGTACTCTTCCTTGGTAGGATTTAGTGGCATCCCTGGGAAGTATCCCTGGGATTTAAGTATGTGGTTGACCACTAGGTTAGAGTATGGGTAGAAATATAGAGGTGCCAACTCACTCTCTACGAGGTTCACACTCTGAAACCCTCCAAGCTCATATATTAGATCCGTGATGACTTTATTGCTGGACATTTTCTCTATCACGACCTTGATAGGTGACGAAGTGATCGTCACTACTTTGCCGTCTAGAAGAATTTTGATTTTCTGGTGTAGGGTGGATGTTACTGCTTTACAAGCATGAATCCATGGCCTTTGTAGAAGTATGTTAAAGAATGCTTTAATGTCCACAATCTGGAAGTTAACCTTTCACTCGATTGGCCCAGTGGCTATGGTGAGGTTGACTAGCCCTACTACTTTACGTCGTGTCCCGTCATACGCTTGAACACCTTTGTTGGTAGGAGTCCAATCTGATTCTTTCATGCCTAAATTACGTGTTGCCTTCAGTGGTATGACGTTGACTGCGGAGCCATTATCTACCAAAGTCATTGGTATATTCTTCTTTAGGTAAGTGATTATGATATACAAAGCGAGGTTGTGACTAGCCCCGAAAGGAGGCAAGTCTTAATTTGAACAAGTAACTGGGTTACTTAGTTTGACTTAATCTTGGAAACCAAGTTGACTACATCGTCAGGTGTAGAGTCGTGTGCTACATTTAGCCTTGCCAATGCTTGTAGTAGAGCCTGGCGATGGGGAAATGAACTCGCAACTAATTGCCATACTGAAAGATCAGCCTTTGTCTTCTATAGTTGCTTTAGTAGGTGGTCAGTAGATGTACTCTCGCCATCATTTGGAGTTGGGGTTGACGACAGTGGCGTTAGTAACTGGACCATTAGTAGTAGGACCATTCTGAGGGACACCTTGATATGGGAGTCCTGATTGAGTAGGATAGTCTATATCTTGATCTTCACTATCTTGAGTTTGAGAATGTTTTGTGAGGTACTCATCCTCGTCGTCGTCGGCCCATATTCCGTTGACGGTATTGAGTTCTTTCAAACTAATGATTTCAGCTTCTAGAGTGATGACTCGTTCAACCAGTTTGTCACAAGTTGTGATCAACTCTTGCATTATAAATTTTTGGGATAGGACTGGAGCTCGTGGTTCGCCTTTGTTGGGGTGTGGTGCCCGGAACGCGTAGGGATGTCACGATAGTTTCGGGCTCTAAAACCTGTCTACTCTCACTTCAAGCCCATATGATGAAGTCATCGATGGTAGGAGAAATGGTGGAATACCTTTCTTTATCTTCGAACATGTTAATTTCATCTTTAACTAGGGATATGAGGTGTGAACAATTCAAGGTGGATTCTTCATCCGTGATCATTAGAACTCCAAGAGGATTCTTAGTGTTGTTGGGTTTGCCTCCTGAGGGTATGGATAGACGACCATCCTCAATCATATCTTGAAGGACATGCTTCAATTTAAAGCATTTCTCTGTGTCATGCCCCTTGCCTCTATGATACTCAAAGTAAGAGTTCTCATCCCATAACTTATTTTTCTTTTTCGGATCAGGTGTAGGTCCTATAGGCTGGAGCTTGCCTTGTTGAGTCAATCTTTTCAAGGCAGTGGAGTACGTGTCTCCGATGTTTGTGAACTTCCTTTGAGGGTTGTTCTTTCTAGGGGAGCCATAAGAACGACTTGTTGAGCCTTGATACCCGCGACCTACCGTTTTAGACAAGAGTCCCTTTCGGATGTCGTCTTCGATCCTGGTCCCTAGTACAGTTATGTCTTTGAAAGACTTTATGTTTTGGTACCTTAGGTGGTTTGCATAAATGGGTCTTAGATTGTCCACAAAATTTTCCACAAGTTGGGCTTCATCTGGACGTTCGACTAGTTGTGTACTAGTCTTCCTCTATCTACTTAAGAAGTCAGTGAAACCTTCCTTCTCATTTTGAGTAAGGACCTCTAGAGTACGCATGTTAACTTGAATTTTAGCATTCTCTGCATATTGTTTGGTGAAATCAATTGCAGCATCATCCCAAGTTGCAATCTTCTTGTTATCCTTCTTTTGATCTAGGGAATAGAACCATTGCTTGGGAACCAAGTATTAGAGTCGCTTTTCCGCTCCTATAAGAACTAGTGGGGTATCGACTTCTGGTTTTCCACGATGAGTGGAATGTTATCATGTACACTAGGGTCAGGAATGTATGCGGGAGGCAGCCTAGTTTCTACGGCAACAACTTGGCTCTCAATGGCGTTGAGGCGAAAAGAGGCTTGGTCTTGACTTGTTTGGAGACGAAGGAGCGCATCTAGGATTTGATCATTACCATTTGGCTTGGGTTGATGAACACTTGATTGACTAGTTTCGGGCATTTTGAAAACTAAGCAAGAGACCGACAACGAATCAAAACATGATCGACCAATCAAGCACACTTACTCGAAAAGACTCGACTTGTGAAGTGGGAGTGTGCCAATGTGTTTAAGTGAGCTTTGAAAATGACTGGTTTGGAAATGTTTGTCCTAGAAAACCATAGTGTGGTTGTAGGAGTGTTGACTTAAAGTGGAGAAATGATTTTGACTAGACACTTGGACAGAGTTTCGACTCATTTCGCGCTACTTTAGGCCAGATTTGAAAATGTTTCACAGTTTTGAAAAGGATTTTGATTTTGAAAATTTTGTCATAGTTTATTTACAAAGTGGTGATCATGTAGAGGTTATACACATTTAAACAGGCATAATAACGGCATGCTAAGTGCATTAGAATGGCTTTGGCTTAGAGGGTGGGTTGCCATACCAAGCAATCAAACCCAAGGTTGGTGGAGAGGTCCGCGCCAAACATGAGTAAGGTCGGTTCCTAGTCCATTTCCTCGAGTAGTGAAGGCCCTTGGTGCTAACATGAGTACACACAGTGGTATGGTTGACGCTAATCGTTATCCATCCTTAAGCCCAGATAAGAATTTGGACCCTCCGGACAGGACGATTGGTCGAAATGGTTGGGTTAGGCCTAGCAAGGCCGAATAAAACGACCTAGGAAGATCGAGTAAGGAAAACCGACAACTATCTCATACATACGATTCCCTAACCTTGTTCAAGTTTATCCCTGGGTACACGTAAGTGTATTATCCCCAGCAGAGTCGTTAAACTCTGATACACAGGTTCACGATCATTTCTAGGCCGTGGCGCGCGTGGAATCATGGACGGAGAAACGAGCGACAAACGTAGAAATACGCATTTGTGGAGTCGCCACCAACTTTTGTGGAAAGTTTGAACCATTCGAATACTCTATGCCATGTCAAGAGACAAAGTAATGACATGAACACCAAGAACTCGTTACCCTAAGCATTATATGTCTAGAATGTGAAGCAGGAGCTAGGGGAGCAACCTCATTTGGCAATCCAGTTCAGACAACAACCAACAAAGACACCCATATTCAGTCTAAGGCAAATCAAGTCCAAACAACTAAGTTTTCAAAAGCAACAAAAGGTAACCATGTCCAAGCAACACACAATCAAGTTATGACACCATCAAAGGCTCATGATCAAGCAACAACAACATCTACACAAGCCATGCCAACCAGAGTAACAAGGTCCCAAATCAACAACAGCCAGAAGGATTCCACAGACACAAGTACCAGTTCCAGGCCACATATCCTACAGCAATTGTCCAAGCAAGGGCTCCAACTTCTTTTCCCATCTAGTTGAGGTCCTTAGCTACAAAAAAGTCCAGGATAAGTTTTCCAAATTATCCTTGGAAGTTCAAGTAAAACAGCCCACAAGTTAATCAGTCACTTTGAGAGCCAGGCTGGTTTCAAGACCAATGGATGAACAAAGGCATCTTACTTTTGTGTGACCCTTAGTAGTATTAATAAGGACGTTGGAAGGAGCTTAGAAGTCCCTCTCAAGGTTCCATTTGAAGCACCAGACAGCCAAAACAACCCCAAAGAAAACTGCTCAAACAATGCCATTTCAGGAAAGGAGACAAACTTACTTTTCAGTTGCTTTTTCTGAAGTTGTTGCAGTCTGTTTTTGCTCGTCTTACTAGTAGACTTTTGTATCTCATTTGTTGTTATTTCAAGGGTCCTTTAAGCCCTTAGATGTAGTCTTATGTTGGATGGTGAGGATCTTTTGTAATGCTCTATATAAAGAGCCTTTTGCCTTGAAAGAAACTCAGAATGCTGAATGATAAAAACCAGAGTTTTCACTCTTTCTTTGTTAACCTGTGCCAGCCTTGGTTAGCTCTCAACCCTCAACAAACTTGTGCTAGTCTTAGTTTGTTGGCCTGAGTTAGGGTCATTCACTTGTGCTTGTCTTAGTGGGTGAGTTTAGCTTGGGATTCACTGCATTTAGAACTATCTGTGCTTGTCTTGGTAGTCCTGAATACAGGGTTTTATCTATCTTGTCCTTGTCTTGTGTTGTGTGTTTTCTATTCTTGTCTTAGCCCCTAGTTTGGTGTTTCAAATTGGTTATCAGAGCTAAGGTTTATTTCTACTGTGAGTTCATTTAACCAAACTACATTCAAAACTACAAAAATAGCCCAATGAGTGAAGAGAGATTGGCAGGAGTAGAAGCAAGGATGGAGGACCTGGCTGGGGTTGTAACCACCCTAACCAGAGCCTTGGATCAGGTGATAGGCAACCAAATATTTGCTGGAGGAAGAGGCAGAGGTCGTGGGAGAGGCCTAGGTCCACCAGGAGGCAGGGTCAGACCACCTGAAGAGGAGGAACCTTCAGACTCAGATGAATCCACAAGGAGCAGAGCTTCAGGGCATGGCCTCACTGATAAACACCTCAAGGTAGACATTCCTGAGTTTTCTGGTAGCTTAAATCCTGATGATTTGTTAGAATGGCTTAGGGATATAGAGAGAGTCTTTGAATACAAAGGATACAATGATGCTAAAGCCTTTAAAGTAGCTATTCTGAAATTGAAAGGGTATGCTTCCCTGTGGTATGAAACCATGAAGAGTCTAAGGGCTAGGGAGGGTAAGGAACCCATCAAATCCTGGTCTAAGTTGAAGAAAAAAATGTTGAACAAGTTTGTTGCTAAGGATTATACTCAGGATTTGTTCATCAAGCTGTCTAAACTAAAACAAAATGAAAAATCTGTTGAGTCTTATCTGAGAGAGTTTGAGCAGCTTACCCTTCAATGTGACATCACTGAGAAACCTGAACAAAGGATTGCTAGATTCCTAGAAGGCCTAAGCCCAGGCATTGCTAACAAGGTTAGGATGCAGCCCCTATGGTCCTTTGAGGATGTGGTTAACCTATCCCTTAGGGTTGAGAAAATGGGGAAGGAAACAACCAAGTCTTTCACCAAACCTGCTATAACTAAACCTTATGCTGGGGTCAGAATTGGGGAGGGTCCTAGGACTCCCATAACTTTTAATAGGAACCCCTTGGACAAGGGTAAGGCACCTGTAAGTCAGCAACCTACCCTCACCCCTTCAGAAGAGAAGAGAAAATGTTATCAATGTCAAGGTTATGGCCACTTTAAGAGAGACTGTCCCTCAAGAAGAGCCTTGACAGCAGTGGAAGTCATGGAATGGGAGAAGGAAGGGCTCATTGAGTATGAGCAGGAGGAGGGAACAGGAGAACAGGAAGAGGAAGGTGATGCCCCTTTGGTAGTAGCCCCACCAGACACTGGTCACAACCTTGTTCTTTGGAGGGTTATGCACTCTCAGCATCAACCCCTAGAAGAAGACCAGAGATCTCTAATCTTTAGGAGCAGGTGTACTATTCAAGGGAGGGTTTGTAATGTGATCATAGATGGGGGAAGTTGCACCAATGTGGCCTCAGTTACCTTGGTTAACAAGCTTGACTTGGAGACCAAACCCCACCCCAACCCTTACAAACTCAGATGGCTGAACAAGGGTGCTGAAGTAAGGGTTGATCAACAATGTTTAGTGTCCTTCTCTATTGGAGGCACCTACAAGGATGAGGTGACTTGTGATGTAGTGCCTATGGATGCATGCCATTTACTGCTGGGCAGACCATGGGAGTTTGATAAAGATGCCTTGCATAAAGGGAAGAGCAATGTGTACACTTTTAGACATGGGAATCAAAGGATAGTCCTGACACCTTTACCCCCAAACACTAGGGACTATGGTAGTCCTAGTACCAGTGGATCCAAGGAGGTTCTTTTCCTCACAGAGGCAGCCATGCTCAGAGAGGTGGAACAAGAACAACCTGTATATTTCCTCTTATCCAAACAGGTTGAGGAACCAGTTGAGGTGCCCCCAGAGGTAAAGGAGCTGATCAGTGAGCATGAGGATGTATTTCCAGAAGAACTACCATCAGGACTTCCCCCCCTAAGGGGCATAGAGCACCAGATAGACCTCATTCCAGGTGCCATGCTACCTAACAGGCCAGCATACAGGAGTGACCCCAAGTCCACCCAAGAGTTGCAGAGGCAGGTGGAGGAGCTGATGTCAAAGGGATTTGTCAGGGAATCTTTGAGTCCTTGTGCAGTGCCTGCCCTCCTAGTTCCTAAGAAGGATGGTTCATGGAGAATGTGTATTGACAGCAGGGCCATTAACAATATCACTGTCAAGTACAGGTTCCCCATCCCAAGGCTGGATGACATGTTGGATGAGTTAAGTGGAGCCAGTCTATTCTCCAAGATAGATCTTAGGCAAGGTTACCACCAGGTGAGAATCAGGGAGGGGGATGAGTGGAAAACAGCATTTAAAACCAAGCATGGGCTCTATGAATGGCTGGTGATGCCATTTGGTCTCTCCAATGCCCCTAGTACATTCATGAGACTTATGACTGAAGTCTTAAGGCCTTTCATAGGTCAGTTCATTGTGGTGTACTTTGATGATATCCTGGTCTATAGTAAGGGCAAATCTGAACATCTGAACCATCTAAAGTTGTTGTTTCTGAAACTGAGAGAGCATAAGCTCTTTGGGAAAATGGAGAAGTGTACTTTCATGGCTGAGGAGGTTAAATTCTTGGGGTATGTCATCTCTGCCAAGGGCATATCTGTGGATCAGGAGAAGATTGCAGCCATCAAGTCTTGGCCTATTCCCAAGAACATCACTGAGGTTAGGGGTTTTCATGGCCTAGCCTCCTTCTATAGGAGGTTCATACAGGGATTCAGCACTATCATGGTGCCTGTAACAGAAGGGATGAAGAAGGGTGAGTTCAAGTGGACTGAACAGGCACAAGCAGCCTTTGAGCTCATCAAAAAGAAGCTTTGTGAGGCACCTATACTAGCTCTACCTGATTTTGATCAGCTATTCGAAGTAGAGTGTGATGCAAGTGGGGTAGGGATTGGAGCAGTACTCATCCAAGGAAGGAATCCTGTGGCCTTCTTCAGTGAGAAGCTCAATGGGGCTAAGCTCAATTACTCCACATATGACAAGGAGTTTTATGCCTTGGTGAGAGCCCTCATGTACTGGAGCCATTATCTTAAACCCAAGCCTTTTGTACTTCACTCTGATCATGAGGCCTTGAAATACATAAATGGCCAACACAAGCTCAGTGCAAGGCATGCAAAATGGGTTGAATACCTTCAGTCCTTCAACTTCTCAAGCAAATACAAGGAAGGTAAGTCAAATGTGGTAGCAGATGCCTTGTCTAGGAGACATTCTATGTTGGTGACAATCCAACAAAGGGTGCTAGGCTTTGAGTTTATGAAGGAGCTGTACCAGGATGATCCTGATTTCATGGAGGATTGGTTAACCCTGCAGAACAGTCCTAGAGTAAAAGAGACCAAGTATCAGCTGCAGGAAGGTTACATGTTTAAGGGGAACAAATTGTGTGTCCCTAGGGGCTCATACAGGGACCTATTGGTGAGGGAAGTCCACTCTAATGGGCTAGCAGGACATTTTGGGGTGCAGAAGACCATGGATATCCTGCAAGATCAGTTTTACTGGCCTAGGATGGAAGGGGATGTTCAAGCTATTCTTAGGAGGTGTTCTACTTGCCAAAAGGCAAAGAGTTCTTTCCAAGCAGGACCTTACACTCCACTGCCTGTACCTGACAAACCTTGGGAAGACATCAGCATGGATTTCATTGTGGCTCTGCCCAAGACTCCTAGGGGAAAGGATTCCATCATGGTTGTGGTTGACAGATTTAGCAAAATGGCTCACTTTGTGCCATGTAGGAAGACTGAGGATGCCTCAGGGGTTGCTGAGCTTTACTTCAAAGAAGTAGTCAAACTACATGGAGTGCCTAGATCAATTGTTTCAGACAGGGATACAAAGTTTATGAGTTACTTCTGGAAGACCCTGTGGAAGCTCCTAGACACCAGGCTGCTTTTTAGTACATCCCACCATCCTCAAACTGATGGTCAAACAGAAATCACCAACAAAACCCTAGGGAGAATACTGAGGTGCATTGTGAAGAAGTCACTAGGAGATTGGGATCTCAAACTAGCCCAAGCAGAATTTGCCTTCAACAGGGCCCCTTCATCAAGTACTGGCCACAGTCCCTTTGAGGTGGTCTATGGCAGCAACCCACTCATGCCTATGGAGCTATCCAATGTGCCTAAAGAGATACTGAACTATGATGCCAAGAAAAGGGTGGAACAAATGCTCAGGTTGCATGAACAGGTTAAGAGAAACATAGAGAAGACTAATGAGCAGTACAAAATCAAAGCCAAGGTGCCAAGAGGAAAGAAGGAGTTTCAAGCAGGTGACCTGGTGTGGTTACACCTCAGAAAGGAAAGGTTCCCAAGCAAAAGAAAGAACAAACTTATGCCTAGAGCAGAAGGCCCTTTTGAAGTCATAGAAAAGGTGGGAGCCAATGCTTACAAGGTGGATTTGCCAGGAGAATATGGAGTTCATGGCACATTTAACATAGGAGACCTTAGCCCCTACTATGACAGTGAAGAAGAGAACCCTGGAGATTTGATGCTCAAATCTTTCCAACCTGGGGAGGATGAAGCAGGAGCTAGGGGAGCAACCTCATTTGGCAATCCAGTTCAGACAACAACCAACAAAGACACCCATATTCAGTCTAAGGCAGATCAAGTCCAAACAACTAAGTTTTCAAAAGCAACAAAAGGTAACCATGTCCAAGCAACACACAATCAAGTTATGACACCATCAAAGGCTCATGATCAAGCAACAACAACATCTACACAAGCCATGCCAACCAGAGTAACAAGGTCCCAAACCAACAACAGCCAGAAGGATTCCACAGACACAAGTACCAGTTCCAGGCCACATATCCTACAGCAATTGTCCACGCAAGGGCTCCAACTTCTTTTCCCATCTAGTTGAGGTCCTTAGCTACAAAAAAGTCCAGGATAAGTTTTCCAAATTATCCTTGGAAGTTCAAGTAAAACAGCCCACAAGTTAATCAGTCACTTTGAGAGCCAGGCTGGGTTCAAGACCAATGGATGAACAAAGGCATCTTACTTTTGTGTGACCCTTAGTAGTATTAATAAGGACGTTGGAAGGAGCTTAGAAGTCCCTCTCAAGGTTCCATTTGAAGCACCAGACAGCCAAAACAACCCCAAGAAAAACTGCTCAAACAAATGCCATTTCAGGAAAGGAGACAAACTTGCTTTTCAGTTGCTTTTTTTTCTGAAGTTGTGCAGTCTGTTTTGCTCGTCTTACTAGTAGACTTTTGTATCTCATTTGTTGTTATTTCAAGGGTCCTTTAAGCCCTTAGATGTAGTCTTATGTTGGATGGTGAGGATCTTTTGTAATGCTCTATATAAAGAGCCTTTTGCCTTGAAAGAAACTCAGAATGCTGAATGATCAAAACCAGAGTTTTCACTCTTTCTTTGTTAACCTGTGCCAGCCTTGGTTAGCTCTCAACCCTCAACAAACTTGTGCTAGTCTTAGTTTGTTGGCCTGAGTTAGGGTCATTCACTTGTGCTTGTCTTAGTGGGTGAGTTTAGCTTGGGATTCACTGCATTTAGAACTATCTGTGCTTGTCTTGGTAGTCCTGAATACAGGGTTTTATCTATCTTGTCCTTGTCTTGTGTTGTGTGTTTTCTATTCTTGTCTTAGCCCCTAGTTTGGTGTTTCAGAATGACTCTCATGGATGCCAATGAACACGAATGTTCACAAAGATCTGGAATAAGGAGTAAGGGTACGTATTAAGAAATTCTTTAATCGAACCACCTAATCTCGCCCGCCTCAATAACGGCCTCTACTAATGATTAGGGAAACTCTTTTGTACTTGATATGTGGTCGGTTATAAGCATGCAATGCAACATCCATGTTTTAACCCTAGAATGTGAATTAGACTATGTCGGTTGAATATGTAATTTAGCAATCAATTAAATGGAAATAGGAATTTAGGGTTGATTGCATGTAAAAGGCAAATAAATCATACTTCCTCCATTCTCATATGATGTACCCATTTTGTGAATATATGTGAGGTATATTTTAATAAAATGGGAACATCATAGGAGAATGGAGGAAGTATGATACAATGACTAAATAAACTATAAAACAATTATTACAATTGATTACAACGGATCTCGGGATTTATGTCGGAAATATGCCCAAAACGGATGTTTGAAGAAAAGAGAAAAGAATAAAAGACTAAACAAACATATTAGCAGCGATATTAGAATAAATAGTTGATTAACTAAGCATTTAAGGCTACTTCAGAGCGAATCAGGAAGTTCAGAGACAGAAGCCAACCTAGAACAGGAGCAACGTGTGATGCGTCCTCTGGAAGAGGCGCAAACTTTGTGCGTCTGTTCTTGAGTTAGGTTCTGGTTGTGAAGCCAGAATCGCAATCAGTTAGTATTTGTTTGTATAATTACGGTTTATTATTGATCTATAAGTCGAATTGAAGTGGTTTAATTGATTAAGTTACACTAAGTTATATCAAAGATGAATCCCAGAGACTAGATATGGACGAATCTAACCTCTAAAGACTCAAACTTGATAAAAAAAAAAGATGACAAAGACCCACTAATATTGGATTATTAGGGATCTAAGCCGAGAAACAAACTATCTAAATATGAAATTAGATTAAAAGACGAATTATAAAAAATAATAAAAAACTAATAAAGGTTTTGGAAAGATTTGAGCATAAATCCGACATGAATCTTACAACATACAAAAATAAAAGATGGGATTAAACACCCTCAGACTCACATGTTGACGAAACGAGATTAACTAAGTTGCGCTTTAGTGATAGCTCAATTCGCATGTAAAGAAAGTGTCCTCATAAGAGGATCGAAAAGATTAGTTAAATTGATTAAGTGTAGTGGTCAAATTGGTAGGTCTATGCAAGAACGTGACGGGAACCCAGAAGGATCTGAGCTTACGTGGTCGATTGATCAAGCACGTTGATGTCAAAACGCTTAGAGCAAGGTCTAGAATGCAAAGAGAGAGAAAAGAAGGGGCGGAACACTCGGGTGCCTTGAAAGTGTGCACGAACCTCTCCTTTTATAGGAAGAAATCCAAAGAGTTTTGGAATAACTCGAACACGGAAAGAAATCAAGAAAATATTCCAGAAACAGGCAAAACGAGCTGGGGAAGAGGTGCAGCAAGCACTGCAACTCTTGGAAGAGGCGCAGCGCCCGCTGCGTCATTTTCCAAGCACTTTCCTACTTTGAAAGAAAGATTTCCGCGTTTTTTTTATGTAATTGTGGTAGATTTCGAATTCTTTCCAAATAAAATACGGATATATTTTACCGACAAAGAAAATTTTTGAAATATTAAAATATCCGGAATATTCTCGAGCATTCAGACTCGGTTTCAAAAGAAGGTTTATAGAAAATGAAGCGGTTTTTGACCCGAACTGCAAATAAACTCTAATGACTGTCAAAACGACCGTATCGGTATGTAGATGACGACCAAGGGGTAGACACAAGTATTTGATCTATCACTTGACGACAAACTTATGAACTATCATAAATCGTTTCGCATACCATACATGCGGCCCTATCATCAGTGGGTGGTTGGCGGAAGGTGTAGATTCGAGGTATCTACACCTTGGCAACCACATGGATCATCGTTGGCTTGCATCTCACCTTTAATGACCATGTGCTTGAGAAGGTCCTACTCAACATACAAACCAATCATAAGCATCCATTATTCAAAGTATACAAGCCAACATATTATCTAACATACTCTCACGATAAATGACACGCACTAGCATTTGTACTTTGCAAGACAAGACAAACTAGTCCACGGGATCAACGTTTTCCTGAACCGTATACAATCGATAAACGTGTCGTATACTCAAACCTTTATCCTCAAGGTAGGACGACAACAATACGGAAGTCCTAGTCTAAACCTGACCAGACTTCCGGGATAAACCCTCTCGATTTGACATGCGATAAACCCTCGCATCAAAGACTTGATCATCCGGCTAAACCCACACAAAAGCGACTACACCATATTCGGCTAAACACGCACGAAAGAGGCGATAAGAGTACAAGCATCATCCTCCGGCTAAACCCGCACGAAGATGAGGTCAAAAAATAAACAAGCAAGTACGCTATATGCAATGACACCACCTCGCAAGGAATACAACATTTGACGGCCGAGTAAATCAACGCATTGCGTTCGCCTCCCAACAACGTCATCATATCCTCACTAACAGATGCACAAAACCATCAAGGTAGTACCCCCATCGCTCCAACATCAGGTCTAACGAGTATAGAGGTTCAACCGGGAAATGAGAGTTCAATATCATCCAACAAACAAAGCTCCACGAACTACTCAAGATATACAGGACTCAAATGAGCTAAACTTCCAAAACCATCACTAAACATGTGAATATGGCACAAGATAAATGTATCAATTATAAAAAAAAAAAAAAAAGATTCAATACATGTTACATAAGCATTAGACCAAGTTTAAGAAGCATAATCAATAAGAAACATAAAGCCCAACTCAAAACAACATGTTTGGAAACCATCTAAAATAAGGGTCAACTTAAAACAGTCATAAGTATAGTTCTGGAAATACAAGTGCAGAAATTCTAAGTGGAGGTGATATCTTATCCTCTTACACTTCCAACGATAGGTCACACGCCAAAAACAAGCCAGTAAGGAAGGAGATGTGATCATTTTACGAAAAGGGGTCACTTTAGGAGAACTGTGGGTCGTCACGCTCGTGACATGTATGTCACGCCCGTGACATGCATGTCACGCCCGTGACAAAGGTGGGCGCTTGTTCTTCCTCCTATGTCATGCTTGTGAAATGTATTTCACGCCCGTGACTTGGGTCGAGACATGCCTTCTTTGCACGAGACTCAACCATGGCTTTCCCAAATTCAATTCACACACAAGTTATGCCATATTCTCATCCAAAACCCACATGTACACTATCACATTTATAAGATTCACATTAAGGAAGATAATAACTCAAACCCATTTGCATTATCGACTCAAATACGTCAATAAACATCCTTGCACACCACATATGGGTATCATACCCCACAATTAAACCACAATAGCACAATTAGTCCATATTTAATGACTTAAATACATAATTAAGCAACAATAAGGTAATTTATCATCAACACTACCAATTTTCCATAAATTGAGACATATAAGATTGAATTTAACAAGTAAACATATTGTATTCATAGATTCATACTAGTATAAATTAAAGAATTCATCTTTAACATTAGAACTACTTTAAAACACATAAAAAAGCACATAAGATGTGATATCGAGTAACCCGTCTACGTTACCTCGATTAACACTTCAAATCTTCGATTCCCAAGCTAACCATCAACCCACACAAATCCCTTGACCCAAAATCTTCAAAAAATAACTTTTTCCGACAAATAACGAGATAAGAACCCAAACCGAAATTTCTGAAAAATTGGCCTTAAAAGAAAGTTAAAAGTTTCGATCTTTTATTACCTAAAAAGAAAGTGAATGGTGAGAGGATTCCGAAACATAAAACGGAATCGAAATCGGTTAAGAAACGAATAAGTTATGTCCGTCTTAAGTTTAGATCTAGAAAAATGGATTTTATAAAAAGTTGGAGGAAATGGATATTTTATGTTTTGAAAAGCAAGAAGAAGATGAGAGGAGAAGATTGATATAAAAATCGTCAAGTTTCGTTGATAGACGGAGAAATAACATCCGTCTTAAGTTTATGAAGTTATGAAGTTTTAATGAAGGTTTTTGGCTAAATAGAAGGGATGAAGGTGATAGATTGTTGCTAAAAATATGGAGGAAGGTGGAGGGATAAGTGGGTTTATTTTAAGAAGTTGAATATAGAAGGCCCAAATTTCATATCGGGTCAACTCAGTTGGATTTTCGCGTAGAATCCGATTATGGGCTCATAACGGACTGAAATGCGACAGTTTCTACCCAACTAAACTAAATTCAATTTAACATTAATACAAAGCTACGAAACCATAAATTATCGATTTTAAATATTTTAACCAATAAAAGTAAAAGGGAATTTTATAAAATCAACGACTTAGTAAATAACCATCATCATAAAATCGGGACAACAAAAATTCTAATCTAAAGACTAAATCTGGGATTTTTTTGGTGAAATGTAAGTATATTATAAAAAAAAAACCCAAAAAATGGACATCACCAATACAAGCTAACCGTTTCTGACCTTTTGTATCAAAAGGAACAAGTAACTTTAACATACAATGTTATAACATGCACCAAACAGATCATAGAAGAACACTAGCAGAATAAAACAATTGGGACAGTCTTCAAATCTCCACCCCTGCAACTCACATGAACAGCATAGTTGATGCCTCCTTGCTGAAGAACTGCAACTTCATACAACATTTTTCCTGAACCTTGTTGATCAAATCTCTCTGGCCTCCTCAAGTACCCTCAGATCTACAGTTTCTGGAGTGTAAACTACTAAGATTTACAAGTTTTAAAGGAAGCTTGATTAGCTTGACTCAAACTGAGAACAATGTCAAGTAACAAATGGATGTTGTTTTGGAGAGGGTGAGTTGTTTAACTGAAAACTCAAGGGATATGACTTATAGACACTCCTCTACAGCAAGGCACAAGAGAAAGGACTCAAAGACAGGTTTTAGAGACAGTTTTCAAGTGTTACAGCAAAGCACAAACACCCTAAACTAGACTCAAACAGCAAGCAAGTTAACCACAGCAAGGCACAGATATAACTTGACTCACAAAGCAAGACACTGATCAAACACCTTGCAGATGTATCAGGCTTGACTCAAACTACAGCTCTTAGCACAAGTTTGAGAGTTTTGAGGGATTTCTCAAAGTTTAATTCATTCATCAAAGTCTAACTGAAACAAACATACAAGACCTCTTTATATAGAGAGGCTGATAACTTGTGAACCATTGGATGTACAGATAATCCAAGGGCCAACTTAGGATTCAAACTACTACTACTGACACTAATTAAGAGCCTCATAATGGGACGAGCTCAACAACTATAAAGAACAGACACAAGACACAAAAAACAGACTGAACAAAAAGCAAATAAAGCAGTTTTGGAGTTTTCCTGAAATGGAAATCTGTTGTTCTTGTTTCCTTGTTGCTTTGCTTGGATGTGTTGCTGCTCCTTGGGACTCCCTACTCTTATTAGAACTTAGATAAGACCTTCCTTGGACGAGGACAAGTTGACTTAAGCAAAAGGAAACCACAACCTGTCTTGTACCTTCTCTGTTTTAATGGTTTGCTGGACTCTAACTCTGGGTGTCTGTTTCATGAGTTTTTGCTAGACTTCAAAAGGATTTGTCCTGGACAAACTTGTAGCTTAGTGGGTTGGCTTGATGGTAGGCCATGGTGGGGGTGGTTGGGATGCCCTGGTGTACCTTCTAGATGCAGGGTTTGTTAATTGGTCTGCCTGGGCCTGAATGGCTTTGTTTCTGTCTTGTGTGGGTAATGTGGGTTGTGTTGGGGCTTGGCATGGGTTGTTGAACCCTGGACTGTCTTCTTCATTGGTGTGGCTTGGCCTGGCTTGATCTTGGCTTGTCATAGCTTGTTGTTTGGACCTTGTAACTCGAGCTTCCATCTGAGGGGTCAAGCTTGTCTTGTTTGTGGTTTGATCATCAAAACCCCTTGGGTGAGCTCCTGCTGCAGCCTCCCCAGGTTGAAAAGGGCTTGACCTCAAGCCTGTGTCTTCCTCCCCCTCAGAGTCTTCATAGAAGGGACTAAGATCTCCCACATTGAATGTTCCATGGACTGCATACTCTCCTGGTAGATCAATTTTGTAGGCATTAGGACCTATCTTCTCTATGACTTGAAAAGGACCATCTGCTCTGGGCTCTAGCTTGTTCTTTCTCTTGGAAGGGAACCTTTCTTTCCTTAGGTTGATCCATACTAGGTCTCCTGGTGCAAAGTCTTTCTTGGTCTTAGGAACCTTGGCATTCTTCTTGTATAGATCATTAGCTTTCTCAATTTGTTTTCTGACTGATTCATGGAGTTTTAGCATTTGTTCCACCCTCTTCTTGGCATCATAGTGGATCTCTGACCTGCACACATTAGACAAACTCAAAGACATTAAGGGGTTAGTACCATAGACCACTTCAAAGGGGGAGTGGCCTGTGGCTGCTGATGGAGCTCTATTGAAAGAGAACTCTGCTTAAGCCAACTTCAAGTCCCAATCCTTGAGAGATTTGCTGACTATACACCTCAAGATCCTTCCCAAGGTCTTGTTGGTCACCTCAGTTTGGCCATCAGTTTGAGGATGATGGGAGGTACTAAACAACAACCTAGTGTTAAGTAGCTTCCACAATGTTCTCCAGAAATGGCTCATAAACTTTGTGTCTCTGTCAGACACAATAGTCCTTGGGACTCCATGTAACCTCACCACCTCATCAAGGTATAGCTCTGCTACACTCACAGCATCCTCAGTCTTCTTGCAAGCAATGAAATGTGCCATCTTACTGAACCTATCCACAACCACCATGATAGAATCCTTCCCTCTTGCTGTCCTAGGTAATGCCATTATGAAATCCATACTTACATCCTCCCAAGGCCTACATGGGACTGGTAGGGGAGTGTAAGGTCCTGCTTGGAAAGAACTCTTGGCCTTTTGACAAACTCCACACCTTCTGAGCACTATTTGGACTTCTCCCATCATCTTAGGCCAGTAGAATTGATCATGTAGTATGTCCACAGTTTTCTGAACCCCAAAGTGTCCTCCAAGGCCACTTCCATGTACCTCCTTGATCAATAGACTCCTATAAGATCCTCTGGGAACACACAGCTTGTTTCCTTTGAACAAGAATCCATTTTGCAGAGTGTAGGGTGAATCAATGGTCCTTGTTCCCTCTTTCTGTGCTAACCAATCTTCTGCAAAGTCTGGGTCTTCCTGATACATATCCTTCATGAACTCAAAGCCAAGAACCCTTTTCTCCATGGTTGATAGCAGAGTGTACCTCCTAGACAAAGCATCAGCCACCACATTCTGTTTGCCCTCTTTGTATTTGCTAGAAAAGGTGAATGACTGGAGGAACTCCACCCACTTAGCATGCCTGTGACTGAGCTTATGTTGACCTCCTATGTACTTCAATGCCTCATGACCTGAGTGTAGGACAAAAGGCTTGGGCTTTAGGTAATGACTCCAATGTCTTAGAGCTCTGACAAGAGCATAGAACTCTTTATCATATGTAGAATAGTTCAGCTTGGCACCACTTAGCTTTTCACTAAAGTAGGCTACAAGTTTCTTCTCTTGGATGAGGACAGCTCCAATTCCCACTCCACTTGCATCACACTCAACCTCAAATAGGCAATCAAAGTTTGGCAACCTGAGGATAGGTGCACTGCACAAGAGCTTCTTCATGTGTTTAAAAGCCTGCAAGGCACTCTCAGTCCAAGTGAACTCTCCTCTCTTCATACATTCAGTGAGGGGTGCTGCAATAGTGCTAAAATCTTTAATGAACCTCCTATAGAAAGAGGCTAGGCCATGAAACCCTCTCACTTCTGTAATGTTCTTAGGGATAGGCCAAGACTGCACTGCATGATCTTATCTTGATCAACTGAAATGCCTCTACCAGATACCACATATCCTAGAAATTTGACTTCCTCAGTCATGAAGGTGCATTTCTCAAGCTTCCCAAAGAGTTTACTCTCCTTAAGTATTTCAAACACAGCCTCAAGATGCCTCAAATGATCATCCTTGCTCTTGCTGTAGATGAGGATATCATCAAAGTATACCACCACAAATCTCCCTAGGCAAGGCCTAAGCACTTCTGTCATCAATCTCATGAAGGTACTTGGGGCATTTGACAGGCCAAAGGGCATGACAAGCCACTCATAAAGGCCATGCTTTGTTTTGAAGGCTGTCTTCCACTCATCTCCTTCTCTGATCCTCAATTGATGGTAACCTTGCCTCAAATCAATCTTAGAAAAGAACCTTGAGCCACTCAGCTCATCCAACATGTCATCAAGTCTAGGTATAGGGAACCTATACTTGACTGTGATGTTGTTGATAACCCTGCTATCTATGAACATCCTCCAAGTCCCATCCTTCTTAGGAACCAACAATGCAGGCACACCACATGGACTTAAAGATTCCCTAACAAACCCTTTACTCATCAACTCTCCAACTTGTTTCTGCAGCTCTTGTGTAGCCTTAGGATCACATCTATAGGCTGGTCTATTAGGTAGTACAGACCCTGGCACAAGGTCTATTTGGTGTTCAATTCCTCTTAAAGGGGGTAAGCCATCAGGAAGTTCCTCTGGGAACACTTCCTTGAATTGATCAATGAGGGGCTTAACTTCTGCAGGGATTACCTTAGACTCCTCTTCCTGAACTTCTTTTGATAGCAGCATTAATATAGGTTGCTCTTCACTACACTCTTTGACCATTGCTGACTCAGATAGAAACAAGACTCCACTAAAATCTTCAGCCATACTAGGACTCCCATAGCTCTTCTGATGTGGTGGCAAGGGGGCTAATGTCACCTTCCTGCTCCCATGCTTGAAGGAATAGGTGTTGCTTCTTCCTTGGTGTATGGAGCTTTTATCAAACTCCCATGGCCTTCCTAATAGCAAGTGACAGGCATCCATTGGAACCACATCACACAATACTTCATCCTTGTACACACTGCCAATGGAGAAAGGGACCATGCATTGCTTATCCACCTTAACCTCTGCTCCCTTACTCAGCCATCTCAACTTATAGGGGTGAGGGTGATCTTGAGTGCTCAACTTCAGCTTATCAACCATAGTAACAGAAGCCACATTGGTACAACTACCTCCATCTATAATAAGGTTACAAACCCTCCCTTGTATGGTACATCTGCTCCTGAAAATGAGGGACCTTTGATCCTCCTCCAAAGGTATCTGTTGTGAATGCATTACTCTCCATAGGACTAAGCTGTGGCCTGTGTCAGGGAGTGCCACTATTGCCTCCTGACTAGACTCTTCTTCCTCACTCACCACTTCTTCAACCTCAGGCTCATCCCTCTCATACTCAACTAGACCCTCTTTCTCCCAAGCCTCAACTTCCATTATGGTTAAGGTCTTCTTAGAAGGGCAATCCTTTCTGAAATGTCCATAGCCTTGACATTGGAAGCACCTAATTCTGTTCTCAGTCAATGAAGTGCTTGGCTTTTGACCCATGATGCCCTTACCCTTGTCTAAGGTAGGTGGGGGTGCTGTCTTAGGGGTATCCATGGCTCTAAACCCACTATAAGGTCTGGTTTGAAAAGGCCTAACAGGTTTTGGTGTAGCAGGCTTAGTCTTCCCTATCTTTTCAATTCTCAGAGATAAGTTGACAACATCATCAAATGACCACAGAGGTTGCATCCTAACCTTGTTAGCAATGTTCTTATCTAGACCCTCTAAGTACCTAGCAATCCTTTGCTCAGGTTTCTCATTTATATCACATTGTAAGGTGAGTTGTTCAAACTCCCTCAGATAAGATTCAACAGGTTTGTCTCCTTGTTTCAACTTAGACAACTTGATAAACAGATCCTGGGTGTAATCCTTAGCAACAAATTTGTCTAACAGTTTCTTTTTCAGTTTAGTCCAAGACTTGATGGGTTCTTTACCTTCCCTAGCCCTTAACCCTTTCATAGTTTCATACCAAAGGGAAGCATACCCTTTCAGTTTAAGGATGGCTACTTTAAAAGACTTAGAATCATTGTATCCCTTGTATTCAAAGATCCTTTCTACTTCTCTAAGCCATTCTAATAAGTCATCAGGATTAAGACTACCAGAAAACTCAGGGATATCTACCTTAAGATGCTTGTCTGTGTTCCTGTGGATGGAAGCTCTGCTTCTTGTTGAGTCATCTGAGTCTGGCTACTCTTCATCATCAGGTGGCCTTCCTCTGCCTCCTCCTTGGCCTCTTCCACGTCCTCTGCCTCTTCCTCCAGCAAGCAAATGGTTGCCTATAACCTGGTCCAGGGTTCTGGTTAGGGTGGTTACAATCCCAGCCAGATCCTCCATCCTTGCTTCTACTCCTGCCAATCTCTCTTCACTCATTGGGCTATTTTTGTGTTTTTAAATGTGGTTAGGGAAAATGAACTCACTAAGACTCTCAACGAAAGCTCTGATAACCAATTTGGAGTGTAAACTACTAAGGTTTACAAGTTTTAAAGGAAGCTTGATTAGCTTGACTCAAACTGAGAACAATGTCAAGTAACAAATGGATGTTGTTTTGGAGAGGGTGAGTTGTTTAACTGAAAACTCAAGGGATATGACTTAGAGACACTCCTCTACAGCAAGGTACAAGAGAAAGGACTCAAAGACTGGTTTTTAGAGACAGTTTTCAAGTGTTACAGCAAAGCACAAACACCCTAGACTAGACTCAAACAGCAAGCAAGTTAACCACAGCAAGGCACAGATATAACTTGACTCACAAGACAAGGCACTGATCAAACACCTTGAAGATGTATCAGGCTTGTTTCAAACTACAGCTCTTAGCACAAGTTTGATAGATTTGAAGGATTTCTCAAAGTTAATTCATTCATAAAGTCTCCTTACAACAACATACAAGACCTCCTTATATAGAGAGGCTGATATCTTGTGAACCATTGGATGTATAAGTCATCCAAGGGCCAGCTTAAGATCTAAACTACTTCTACTGACACTAATTAAGAACCTCACAAGAGGACGAGTTTAACAACTAGCTAGTACAGACACAAGAGACACAAACAGACTGATGCAAAAAGCAATAAAGCAGTTTTTGTATTTTTCCTGAAATAGAACTCTGTTGTTCTTGTTGTCTTGTGCTTTGCTCTGGGTGTTTTGTTGCTCCTTGGAACTATCCACTCTTATGAGGACGTAGATAAACCTGCCTTAGATGAAGACAAGTTGACTTAGGCAAAAGAAAACATCATCTGAAACATGTACTGCCTATGTTATGCTGCTTACTGGACTCTAGCTTTGGGGTGTCTGTTTCATGGGTTTTTGCTAGACTTCAAAATGGTTTGTCCTGGGCAAACTTGTAGCTTAGAGGGTTGGCTTGATGGTGGGCCATGGTGGGGGTGGTTGGGATGCCCTGGTGTACCTCCTAGCTGCAGGATTTGTTGATTGGTCTGCCTGGGCCTGAATGACTTTGTTTCTGTCTTGTGTGGGTAATGTGGGTTGTGTTTGGGTTTGGTATGGATTGATGAGCCCTGGGCTGTCTTCCTCATTGGTGTGGCTTGTCTTGGCTTGATCTTGGCTTGTCATATCTTGTTGTTTAGACCTTGTAACTCCAGCTTTCATCTGAGGGGCCCTTGGGGTCAGGCCTGCCTTGTTTGTGGCTTAATCATCAAGGCCCCTTGGGTGAGCTCCTGCTGCACTTAGGAACCTTGGCATTCTTCTTATATAGATCATTGGTCCTCTCAATTTGTTTTCTGACTAATTCATGGAGTTTTAGCATTTGCTCCACCCTCATTTTGGCATCACAGTGGATCTCTGACCTGCACACATTAGACAAATTCAAAGGCATTAAGAGGTTAGTACCATAGACCACTTCAAAGGGGGAGTGGCCTGTGGCTGCTGATGGAGCTTTATTGAAAGAGAACTCTGCTTGAGCCAGGTTTAAATCCCAATCTTTGAGAGATTTGCTGACTATACACCTCAAGATCCTTCCCAAGGTCTTGTTGGTCACCTCAGTTTGTCCATCTGTTTGAGGATGATGGGAGGTGCTAAACAACAACCTGGTATTAAGCAGCTTCCACAATATTCTCCAGAAATGACTCATAAACTTTGTGTCTCTGTCAGATACAATAGTTTTTGGAACTCCATGTAACCTTACCACCCCATCAAGGTATAGCTCTGCCACACTCACAGCATCCTCAGCTTTCTTACAAGCAATGAAATGTGCCATCTTGCTGAACCTATCCACAACTACCATGATAGAATCTTTCCCTCTCGCTGTTCTAGGCAATGCTACTATGAAATCCATACTTACATCTTCCCAAGGCCTACATGGGACTGGTAGGGGACTGTAAGGTACTGCTTGAAATGAACTCTTGGCCTTTTGACAAACTCCACACCTCCTGAGCATTATTTGGACCTCTCCCATCATCTTAGGCCAGTAAAACTGATCCTGCAGTATGTCCACAGTCTTCTGAACCCGAAAGTGTCCTCCAAGGCCACTTCCATGCACTTCCTTAATCAATAAACTCCTATAAGACCCTCTGGGAACACACAGCTTGTTTCCTTTGAACAGGAATCCATTTTGTAGAGTGTAGGGTGAATCAATGGTCCTTGTTCCCTCTTTCTGTGCTAACTAATCTTCTGCAAAGTCTAGATCTTCCTAATACATATCCTTCATGAACTCAAATCCAAGAACCCTTTGCCTCATGGTTGATAGCAGAGTGTATCTTCTAGACAATGCATCAGCTACCACATTTTGTTTTCCTTCTTTGTATTTGCTAGAAAAGGTGAATGACTGGAGGAACTCCACCCATTTAGCATGCCTGTGACTGAGCTTATGCTGACCTCCCATGTATTTCAATGCCTCATGATCAGAGTGTTGGACAAAACGCTTGGGCTTCAGGTAATGACTCCAATGCCTTAGAGCCCTGACAAGAGCATAGAACTCTTTATCATATGTCGAATAGTTCAGTTTGGCACCGCTTAGCTTTTCACTAAAATAGGCAACAGGTTTCTTCTCTTGGATGAGGACAGCTCCAATTCCCACTCCACTTGCATCACATTCAACCTCAAATAGGCAATTAAAGTCTGGTAACCTGAGGATAGGTGCACTGCACAAGAGTTTCTTCATGTATTTGAAAGCCTGCAAAGCATTCTCAGTCATAGTGAACTCTCCCTTCTTCATACATTCAGTGAGGGGTGCTGCAATGGTGCTGAAGTTCTTAAGGAATCTTCTGTAGAAAGATGCTAAGCCATGAAACCCTCTTACTTCTGTGATATTCCTAGGAACAGGCCAAGACTGAACATCAATGATCTTGTCTTGATCCACTGAAATGCCTCTACCAGACACCACATATCCTAGAAACTTAACCTCCTCAGTCATAAAGGTGCATTTCTCAAGCTTCCCAAAGAGTTTACTCTCCTTAATTATCTCAAACACAGTCTCAAGATGCCTCAAATGATCATCCTTGCTCTTGCTGTAGATGAGAATATCATCAAAGTATACTACCACAAATTTCCCTAGACAAGGCCTAAGCACTTCTGTCATTAGTCTCAGGAAGGTACTTGGGGTATTTGACAGACCAAATGGCATGACAAGCCATTCATAGAGGCCATGCTTTGTCTTGAAGGCTGTTTTCCACTCATCTCCTTCCCTGATCTTCAATTGATGGTAGCCTTGCCTCAAGTCAATCTTAGAAAAGAATCTTGACCCACTCAACTCATCCAGCATGTTATCAAGCCTAGGTATAGGGAACCTATACTTGACTGTGATGTTATTGATAGCCCTGCTATCTATGCACATCCTCCAAGTCCCATCCTTCTTAGGAACCAATAAAGCAAGCACAACACATGGACTTAAGGACTCCCTTACAAACCCTTTGCTCATCAATTCCCCATCCTGTTTCTGCAGTTCTTGTGTAGCCTTGGGATCACATCTATATGCTGGTCTATTAGGTAGTACAGACCCTGGCACAAGGTCTATCAGATATTCAATTCCTCTCAAAGGGGGTAAGCCATCAGGAAGTTCCTCTGGGAACACTCCCTTGAATTGATCAATGAGGGGTTTAACTTCTGCAGGGATTACCTTAGACTCCCCTTCCTGAACCTCCTTTGATAGCAACATCAATACAGGTTATTCCTCACTACACTCTTTGACCATTGCTGATTCAGATAGAAACAAGACTCCACTAAATTCTTCAGCCATGCTGGGACTCCCATAACTCTTCTGATGAGGTGGCAAAGGGGCTAATGTCACCTTCCTGCTCCCATGTTTGAAGGAATAGGTGTTCCTTCTTCCTTGGTGTATGGAGCTTTTATCAAACTCCCATGGCCTTCCTAATAATAGATGAGAGGCATCCATTGGAACCAAATCACACAGTACTTCATCTTTGTACACACTTCCAATGGAGAAGGGGACCATACATTGCTTGTCCACCTTAACCTCTGCTCCCTTACTCATCCATCTCAACTTATAGGGGTGAGGGTGTTCTTGAGTTCTTAGCTTCAGCTTGTCAACCATAGTGACTGAGGCCACATTGGTACAGCTTCCTCCATCTATGATGAGGTTACAAACCCTCCCTTGTATGGTACATCTGCTCCTGAAAATGAGGGACCTTTGATCCTCCTCCAAAGGAATCTGTTGTGAATGCATTACCCTCCATAGAACCAAACTGTGGCCTGTGTCAGGGAGTGCCACTATTGCCTCCTGACTAGGCTCTTCCTTCTCACTCACCACTTCTTCAACCTCAGGCTCATCCCTCTCATACTCAACTAGACCTTATTTTTCCTAAGTCTCAACCTCCATTATAGTTAAGGTCTTCTTAGAAGGGCAATCCTTCCTGAAATGTCCATAACCCTGACATTAGAAACATCTGATTCTGTTCTCAGTCAATGAAGTGGTTGGCTTCTGACCCATGATGCCCTTTCCCTTGTCTAAGGTAGGTGGGGGTGCTGTCTTAGGGGTATCAATGGTCCTCAACCCACTGTAAGGTCTGGTTTGAAAAGGCCTAACAGGTTTTGGTATAACAGACTTAGTCTTCCCTATCTTTTCAATTCTCAGAGTTAAGTTAACAACATCATCAAATGACCACAGAGGTTGCATCCTAACCTTGTTAGCAATGCTCTTATCTAGACCCTCTAAGTACCTAGCAATCCTTTGCTCAGGTTTCTCATTTATATAACACTGCAAGGTGAGCTGTTCAAACTCTCTCAAATAGGATTCAACAGGTTTATCCCCTTGTTTCAACTTAGACAACTTGATGAACAGATCCTGGGTGTAATCCTTAGCAACAAACTTATCTAACAGTTTATTTTTCAGTTTAGTCCAAGATTTGATAGGTTCTTTCCCTTCCCTAGCCCTTAACCCTTTCATGGTTTCACACCAAAGAGAAGCATACCCTTTCAGTTTAAGGATGGCTACTTTAAAAGACTTAGAATCATTATATCCTTTGTACTCAAAGATTCTTTCTACTTCTCTTAACCATTCTAACAAAACATCAGGATTAAGACTACCAGAAAACTCAGGGATGTCTACCTTAAGATGCTTGTCTATGTGCCTATGGATGGAAGCCTTGCTCCTTGTTGAGTCATCTAAGTCTGGATACTCTTCATCATCAGGTGGCCTTCCTCTGCCTCCTCCTTGGTCTCTTCCACATTCTCTGCCTCTTCCTCCTATGGCAAGATTGCCATCAAGAGCCTCATTCACAGCCCTTGTGAGTTGTGTGACAGTTCTGGTTATGCCTTCTACCATAGTCTCTAAGTTGGTGATTCTCTCTTCACTCATTGGGTTATTTTTGTGCTTTTAAATGTAGTTAGGGAAAATGAACTCACTAAGACTCTCAACCAAAGCTCTGATAACCATTTAGAGTGTAAACTACTCAGGTTTGCAAGTTTAAGGGATGCTTGATTAGGCTTACTCAAACTGAGGGCAATTATAAACAGAAATGGATGTTGTTTTAGAGAGGGTGGCTTATATTAGTTGAAACTCAAACATATGACTTAGAGAAACTTCCCTACAGCATGGCACAAGAGAAGGGACTCAAAGACTAGTTCTGAGACAGGTTTAAAGTGTTACAGCAAAGCACAAACACCCTAGACTTAGACTCAATCAGCAAGCAAGCTAGTCACAGCAAGGCACAGACTTAACTTGACTCACAAAGCAAGACACTGATCAGACACCTTGAAGATGTATCAGGCTTGACTCAAACTACAGCACTTAGCACAAGTTTGAAGGATTTGAGATATTTCTCAAACTAGTTCATTCATAAACATCTGCTTAAAACAACACACAAAGACCTCCTTATATAGGGAGGCTGATACACTTGTGAACCTTTGGATGCAAAGTCCATCCAAGGGCCAACTTTGGACTTGAACTACTACAACAGACACTAATTAAGGGCCTCACAAGAGGACGAGTTTAACAACTAGGAAGTACAGACACAAAAGCATAAAAACAGACTGATGCAAAAGTAATAAAGCAGCTTTTGGAGTTTTCCTGAAATGGAAATCTGTTGTTCTTGTTGTCTTGCTGCTTTTGCTCTAGGTGTTTTGCTGCTCCTTGGGACTCTCTACTCTTATTGGAACTTAGATAAACCTGCCTTGGATGAGGACAAGTTGACTTAGACAAAAGGAAATCACAACTGGACTTGTACTTTCTCTGCTATGATGCTCATTGGACTCTGGCTTGGGCTACTTGTTACTTGAGTATTTGCTAGACTTCTAAAGAAACTCTCCTGGACAAACTTGTTGATTAATGGGTTTGCTTGATGGTGGGTCATGGTGGGGGTGGCTGGGATGTTCTGATGTACCTCCTTGGTGCTAGGTTTGCTAACTGGTCTGCTGAACTCTGACTGGCATTGTTTCTGGATTGTGTAGGGAATGTGGAGTGAACTGAGCCTTGGCATGGCTTGGTGAGCCTTGGACTGTCTTCCGCAATGTCCTGGCTTGGTTTGGCTTGCCATGGCTTGTTGTTTGGACCTTGTGACTCGAGCTTCCATCTGAGGGGGTCTTGGGGTCAGGCTTGTCTGGCTTGATCATCAAGGCCCCTTGGGTGAGCTCGTGCTGCAGTTTTCCCCTTTTAGCATTGTAAGACTCTTTGAACCTCTTCTTCTTTAGTTAATACCATTTTCTCATGTTTATTTTCCATTGTTGAATGAATTATTGTTGAGACTAACCATCTTATATTAGCAAGTTGTTTGTTTAATTAGTGCTTTGTCTAGATAATTTTGGTTAATTTGTCTTGATATTGTTGAAGCAACCTTGAATGATTGCAAATTTGGTTTAAAGTTGGAATCTTTTGAGTGTAATTTGGTTTATTGTGTGATTTGAACATGGTTTAGTGTTTTATTACATGATTCTAGCTTGTTTCTTTGGAATAAGACATGGTTGCTCTAAGATTGAGAACATACCCGTAATTATCTCCGGATGAGCATCGGCTTCGGCTCGGCTTAGAACAAAGATAGATCCCTTGAGTTTGGCAATTGGAGGGGGCAACTTCCGATCGGGGCAATTATCATAACGGTGACCCGTCTTTTGGAAAAAGAAGCAAACGTAAGGTCGGTTGAAACAAGCTATACTGGGGTGGTGTGGTTGTCTATAACGGTTACATAAGCAACCTTGAGCTTGAGGAGGAGCATAGGGCCTATGAGCCACGTTAAAAGTAGCTCGAGGAATGAAAGGAGCGGGAGCTCTTGCATTTGCATTTGGGGGAGGATTGAATCTCCTCTTGTTGGCATAAGAATTGGAAGACGAAGGAGTAAACGACCTTTTCCCATAGAAATTTAGTCTAGGAGTGAAGAAAGGAGAGGGGTTCTGTTGGAGTAGGTGTCCTCCACAAAAGTGCGCCACATAATAAATCTTATTATGGAATATAATTGGGATATTTATTGACTATATATATGATTAGTCAGTTGATTAACGTAAATCAATAACGGTTGGCTGACTAGAGTTTGACGTTATTGTCGTTTGACGGCGGTGATCAACTGATCCCTTTCGGTCACACCTAAAGGATGAAATCCAAATAGTAACTAATTATTTGTATACGATACAGTTAATTAGTACATTACATATATTCGATATGTACGAGAGTTAATTATTAGAAAATGAGTTAAGAACTCAAATTCGATTAGGCTTATTTTTCAATTATGCGATAATTGACTAATAAATTTATATCTTATTTTAATACGATTAAATAAGATTTAACTTAGTAATTAATCGTTAAATTACTAAATTAGTTGAGGTTTTGAGATAGAGGTAATTAGTTAATTATATTTACAAGGAGTTGTAAAATAAATTAACTAAGCATTGTGGGACCCATTATATATTGATATAATGGTAAAATATTACTTAAAATGTTAAGTACATATTATTTATTTAATTGAGTCATATAATTGTTATATGATCAAATTAACACTTAATTATACAAGATAATTAACCATATGATCAATAAGTATTTGTAAGACAAATATCAAAAATCAAAATGGACAAACTAAGGCCATTGTGGCCGGTTGGGCTAGTAGTTACATGGTGATGATTTTGTTCTTATTTTTACTCTTTAGTTACTTTATGAAAGTGACATAACAAGTAGTAAACAATCATCACTTGTTCTACAACACTCCACTCTAATGCATGTGATCAAATGAACAAAATAAGAGCCCTATTTTGGCTTGTGAAGTCCGGCCAAATGGTCTATAAAATGACCAAGTGTTGCTCATTTTTTACTTACTTCATTTTGTGCTTTGTTTCCTTACTTCTCTAAAAACCTCATATTCTTACTAAAACTCTCAAACACTAATATTTACTAAGTATTACTAGTGTAGTAATATAGTCATAATATTAGTAGAATAATATCTATCTTATTATCTAGTTAATAATAAGGGTAGATTATTTGGGTTAATCTTGGTGCAACTTAGAGGAGATCTTCTATTTTGGGGATTATTTGTATTCATCCATATTATTAGCTCAAGAACAACAAGAAGGAGTTCTTGTTGTGCCCTTATATTTTCCATATCAATGTGAGGAAATTTCTTCTCTTATATAAATGTCTTTATTTTTGCATGCATGTTACATAGATCATTATAAACTAAATTAATAAGTAATTTAGTAAATAATTAGAGGAGTCTAATTAAGGTCTATGGACTTTCAATTGGTATCAGAGCTAGCTTGTAGCATGCATGTTCATTTTGGACATTTTTATTAAAGTTATAAGATAACTAATAAATCAAAGATTTTGAGTTAAATTATGATTCTGACGACAATTTTTGGTGCATGTATACCTACTGACCTCAAAATTTTTGTGGTTAAATGTCGTGATTTTAGGGATTAATTTGCTATTTATTTTGATTTTTGGCGTTTAAACCGAGTTAACATGCATTTTATGAGTTAAAAGTTAACTAAAAATAGTTGCATGTTGATTCTAGCCATGAAATTTTAATATGATCTCACATGAATTTCTTAAATATTGTATGTAAAATTTCATGATTTTTACTTATGTATTGCATGTTCATTGATTTTTATACGAAAAAGTCGATAATATGAGATTATAATGTTCATAAAATTGAAACGTCCATTTCTGGTCTTGAAAATTTTTTGTACATTTAACATTATGATGTTGATACTTTTGGTGAGGTTTTCATAATTTGTTTCACTGTTTTACTATATCTAATGTTTTTATTTGATAAAACAATTAAATACAAAGCTATTTGTTCATAAAATTAATTTAAATTTTTTGAGCAAATGTTTTTTATTTTTATAGTTCCTGGAAAGTTTACAGAATGTAAAAAAATTTTGTTTTCAAATTTTATGATGTTTATATTTTATTTTGGTTTTATTTCATAATTGTTATGATTAAACCGTAATATTTAGCAAATGAAATCAAATCAATCTAATTAATGACCAACAAAATTAGTAGTGACTAATTTTGAGTTCTAAATCAGTTTAGTTAATTAGTTTGAATTTAAATGCGATTTAAATGTTGATAGTGATTTTTAATGGTTAAAAATCAATAAATCCCGAAAAAATCGAGCTACAATGAGCATGAATTGAATCTAGGACGATTTTGGCATGAATTTTTGCAGCAATTTATTTAATTTATGGTTGAATGAATGAATGTCATTTATTTAATAATTTATGCAAATTTTGTACCTAGTATGGCCTAGTTATTTTTAATCGTTATTACCCGTAATGTAAGGGAATAACGGTTTGGTTGTAATTTTATTGCGATCTCGTATCGCCGGTTTGTATAATTTAATAATTTAATTTTTTAGAATAAATGTATAATAGGAATTTGTATATTTGTATATTTGTAATTATTTTTATGAAGACCGGTGACTCCCGAAAGACGGTGCCATTTTGGAAGGTGTTCCAAGTGAAGAGGCAAGGGACCAAAGGAGTTGGTTTCCGAATTTGTAACTATCTAGTTAATTTGATTAGCTAGGTGGCCATACTAGGATTTTATTGTTGCTTGATTGCTTGCTTTATTTCCGCTCATGCCAAAATCGTCACACATGCAGTTTATTTACCGTTATTGTCAATTCAACGTTATTCACAATTCACCGACTTAGTTCACTTATAGGGAATTAATAACTAAATTGACAAGATCTCTCACATGTTTAAAAAATTGAGATTAGCCTTACCAATTAATAACACCTATGAATCCCGTGTTCATTAGGGCTACCACGCTCGTGGGTCCCTTTTTACCTCGGGTAAGTAGGGTGATACGATCACAAGCTAAAATTGGATTGGACTCAACGAGATAAGCGTTATCTTGGGACTAGGAGATGGATTTAGTTGAAATCCGTCAACCAAGAGTTCTAAAGGGTAGAATTAGTCAAGTAACGACTTACCATTTCTAGATAAAAAGTAGCATGCGATGACTATTTTTATTTAAAGATGGGTCTTGGAATCATTTATATAATTTAGTGAGAGGTCATTATATGAATGCTAAACTTGTTAAAATGTTTTTCAAGTAAATTAACAATGAATGTTTATATATTTCTTTTTGTTGTAGTTACCATATTCGCATAATGTCAACATCATCAAACGTTGCAACCTTGGGTAGAGACTCATGGTTGAGGCCCGTCATGGACAAGTGTGTCCTTAAGGATGACGGAAGTAACTTCGTTGAATGGGAATCAACGATCAAGAGCGCCGCGTTATCCGATAACGTGCTTCGCTACTTGGTCGAAGAGCCCCCCACCGAACCCGCGCCAAGATCATCCGCGGTGGTTCGGGCCGAATATGACTTTATTTGAGGTTTCTAATGACGTCAAGAATGTCTTGATTTGGTCAATCTCACCCAAACTCAAACTCCAATTGATTTCTCTAAAGGATATGCGATATGCCGAGGTCATTCGATGTTTTCGACGCCCCTCAAAGTCTCCAATAGGAGGCAATTACGAAATTCTTGCACTGAAAGCCTTCAAAGGGCCAAAGGTTGCCCACACGTGCTCAAAATGGTTGAGCAGCGGCACTTAGAGGTCTAGGGTGAACAAAGTCCGAAAGATTTGGTGGTGGGGGAAAGATCATTCATTCACCTCTCACCTAAGTTCACCCAATTTAGGGTGAACTATAACATGAATGGCATGGACAAGAGTTTCCATGAACTCCATGCACTCCTCACCCAAGCGGAGAGGGACATGGAGGCTAGTGGGAGTGAAACCAAGGATGTTCTTTCCATGAAAATGAAGAACATGAACCTTGGGGTGAGGAAGGACAAGGGAAAGGGTAAGACTCTTTTCAAGAAATCCGGCAAGGGAAAGGCCAAGGTCTTTTATAAGGCCAAGCCCAAAGTAAACAAACACGCGGAGGCGGATGGCTATTATTGTAATGGCAAAGGGCATTGGAAACGCAATTGCCCCAAGTACTTGAAAGACAAGAAAGACGGTTGTGTGACAACGTCAGGTAAAATTCTTTCATCACTCTATATGATAGATATTAAATTTGCTAGTACATCTTCTTGGGTATTTGATACCGGTTGTGGTTCTCACCTTTGTAATCATGTACAGGGGCTGAGGGACGTGCAAGCACTAGCCAAGGGTGACGTGGACCTACGCATGGGAAATGGAGCTAAGGTAGCCGCAGTTTCCGTGGGCACCTACGTTCTTCTTTTGCCTAATGGATTAGAGTTGTATTTAAATAATTGCTATTATGTACCAACTCTTACCAAGAACATTATCTCCATTTCGGTGTTAGACATGGAAGGTTTTTCATTTTGTATTAAGAACAACTGTTGTACTTTTGCTATTAATGAAATGGTTTATGGCGAGGCCATTTCTATTGGAGGTATTTATGTTCTAGATATTGCAAAAGAGGTCTATCATGTAGAAAACAAGAAGCTCAAAACAGGTGAACCTAATCAATCATACCTTTGGCATTGTCGTTTAGGACACATAAACGAACGACGCATAAAGAGACTTGTTTCATCTAAAGTACTCAAACCATTCGATTACGAATCTTATGGGGTATGCGAATCTTGTCTTCTAGGCAAGATGACTCGTGCTCCTTTTACGGGAAAAGGGACACGAGCAAGTGAAGTATTAGGACTTATACACACGGATGTATGCGGTCCAATGACTATCCGAGCTAGAGGTGGTTATCACTACTTCATTACTTTTACCGACGACTTGAGTAGATATGGATATCTCTACTTGATGAGGCATAAAAGTGATGCTTTTGAAAAGTTCAAAGAATTTCAAAATGAAGTAGAAAACCAATTGAATAAAAAGATTAAAACCCTACGATCCGATCGTGGTGGTGAATAATTGAACCATGAATTTGATTCACACCTGAAAGATTGTGGTATAGTATCACAATGGACTCCTCCTGGAACACCTCAATTAAATGGTGTATCCGAAAGGAGAAATCAAACTTTATTAGATATGGTTCGATCTATGATGAGTCTAACTGAGCTTCATGATTATTTTTGGGGTTTTGCTATCTTATCTGCAATATTTTCCCTAAATCGAAGCCCGACTAAAGCGGCAAACAAGACTCCATATGAGATATGGACAGGAAAAGTTCCTTATTTGTCATTTATGAGAATTTGGGGATGCGAGGCTTTTGTTAAGAATAAGTCTGACGATAAACTCGCACCCAAATCTGACAAATGTCTTTTTGTAGGCTATCCAAAGGAATCACGTGCTTATTACTTCTACAATAAACACGAGGACAAAGTGTTTGTGTCTCGTGATGCCGTCTTTTTAGAAAATGATTTTATTTCTAAAAGACAGAGTGGGAGAAAATTTGAACTTGATGAAGTCCAAGAGCCACAAACCGAAAAGGACGACGAGGAAAACGTTCCCTCTTCGTCTGGTACGGTAATTATTCCTTCGGAACCTAGGAGGTCAAGCAGAATTAGACATCCACCTGATAGATACCTTGGTATTATAGAGGAAGGTGATGACTATAATGTGTTACTTTTTGAAAGTAACGAACTTACTACCTACAAAGCAGCCATTTCTAGTCCCGACTCAAAGCTATGGCTAGGAGCCATGCAATCCGAAATGGATTCTATGTACGACAATCAAGTATGGGACTTGGTTGATTTACCTAAAGAGGTACGACCTCTTCAGTGTAAGTGGATATATAAGATCAAAAGTGGCATAGACAAACATAATGATGTTTATAAAGCTAGATTGGTGGCAAAAGGTTTCACCCAAGTTCATGGTCTTCACTATGACGAAACCTTCGCCCCAGTCGCCATGCTTAGATCCATAAGGATTATCTTAGCGGTTGCCGCATTTCATAATTATGAGATTTGGCAAATGGATGTCAAAACCGCCTTCTTGAATAGGATTCTAGAAGAGGAAGTGTATATTACACAACCTGAAGGTTTAGTGGATCCATCAAACCCTAAGAGGTATGCAACTTCAGAGATCCATCTTGGTCTTAAGCAAGCATCCAGGAGTGGAATCATCGTTCGACATGTAATTAAACAAAATGGTTTTCAATCGAAGTGTCGAGGAACCGTGTTTATACATGAAGTTTAGTGGGAGTAAAGTAACTTTTCTAGTCTTGTATGTGGATGACATACTACTCATTGGGAATGATATTCCAATGCTCACTTCTGTAAAGGAGTGGCTAGGACTACATTTCCAAATGAAAGACCTAGGAGAGGCCCAGCGCATCTTAGGTATCCGGATCTATAGGGATAGATCTAAAAAGATACTAGCATTAAGTCAAGAGACTTATATAGATAAGATTCTTGATCGGTTCAACATGAAAGACTCTAAGAGAGGCTTTATTACTATGGGAAGTGGGATCACTTTGAGCAAGTCAGAGTGCCCTACGAAAACCGAGGAGATTGAACGCATGAAATTGTCCCTTACGCTATCAGCTGTTGGATCAATCATGTATGCTATGATGTGCACTGTCCGACGTGCATAGGCTTGGAGCATGACAATCGTTACAGCAAATCCAAGGTGAGAAGGTCAATGGATAAGACGTAAAGAACCTCCTGAAGTACTTGAGAGGACCAAGGATCGTTCTTTAGTGTGTGGAGGCGAGACGAGTTACGTGTAAAGGTTACACAGATGCCAGTTTCCAAACAGATAAGGGATGATATGAAATCCCAATCCGGCGACGTTTTAATATGAGAATGGAGGAGCTGTTTGCTGGAAAGAGTTTAAAGCACAGTCCGTTACAGCGGATTCGACAACAAAGCGAGTACCTACAGCGCTGAAAGTACAACGGACTGTGTGGATTCGCCATTTTTGGAGGACTATCGTAGATCCCTACTGCCAAAGATCCCTATCACAATTATTGTGATAACAGGGGGCTATTTTGTCAGGCAAAAGGCCCAAGTCTAGAACAAAAAGTCTAGAATGTAATTAGGAAATATCATGTTAATTAGAGATTACGTGGACAGAAAAGGAAAAATTGAATTTGTAAGGTTGGGACAGAGACAACATTGCTGATCCTTTAACAAGCCTTTATCAAAGGCTAAGCATGATGGCATGTCGTCACAATGGGAGTGAGAACGCTGTGCCAGATTCCTTTAGATTATGTAATATGTAATAATTGAAGTTGTATTAATTATTTCATAGATGGATAATGGCCCCCTTTATTTGTGAGTTTGATTTTAAACTCTTTTATTTAGTTTGGACTAAATTTAAACTTTGTTTATCCGAATAGATTGTTGGACCCTATTCAAGTGAATAGGACGAACTTAGTATTTTGGCCCTAGTCACTCAATGAGGTGACGTCTCGAAGTGACTAGATTGTAAGTCGATCGATGGTTGGTTCAGCACCATGGGGTCATGGAGATGACTGGTCGTTTACATAGACAGACTGTATGACACTCTGTCGGACAGTGACATGATAGAGACCCTTAAATCAATTATTTGATGCCTGGTCGTGGCAGGGTCTGCTATCTTATTCCTATAAGTCGATTCTTTTGACTGGCGACCGTCTATCTGAGTCGGTGCAGTTTCCGATTGGTTTTGGTTGATGTTCTAGGTCGTGCCGTAAAAGGAGGTGGCCATTGGACTTCTTCGGGATCTGGTGATCGGCCCATTATACAGAGTAGATGGATCAACGGGAATTGTCCACCACGTTGGGTAAAAACATCTTTAGGCCACTCGAGGAGAAGTTACTGTAAATGCGTGGCCACGCTCGGAAAGAGATCTATGGTAGATTTTCCGGTCAGACAGTTACTCTCCCTATCGAGAAAACCACTCTAGATATTGTCAATCGCAAGTGCGACCTGGAAGAAACCTTGCGTTGAGTGGGAGATGTGATAAAGAGACAAGAGAATCGGTGACGCACACTTGTGTCAGACAAGTGTGAGATTGTTGGAGTAGGTGTCCCTTTACAAAAAGGGCGCCACATAATAAATGTATTAGGAATATAATTGAATATTTATGAACTATATATAGCATTAGTCAGTTGATTAAGTAAATCACTAACGGTTGGCCTGACTAGAGTTTGCGTTATGTCGTTTGACGGCGGTGATCAACTGATCTCTTTCGGTCACACCTAAAGGATGAAATCCAAATAGTAACTAATTATTTGTATACGATACAGTTAATTAGTACATTACATATATTCGATATGTACGAGGGTTAATTATTAGAAAATGAGTTAAGAACTCAAATTCGATTAAGCTTATTTTTCAATTATGCGATAATTGACTAATAAATTTATATCTTATTTTAATACGATTAAATAAGATTTAACTTAGTAATTAATCGTTAAATTACTAAATTAGTTGAGGTTTGAGATAGAGGTAATTAGTTAATTATATTTACAAGGAGTTGTAAAATAAATTAACTAAGCATTGTGGGACCCATTATATATTGATATAATGGTAAAATATTACTTAAAATGTTAAGTACATATTATTTATTTAATTGAGTCATATAATTGTTATATGATCAAATTAACACTTAATTCTACAAGATAATTAACCATATGATCAATAAGTATTTGTAAGACAAATATCAAAAATCAAAATGGACCAAACTAAGGCCATTGTGGCCGGTTGGCTAGTAGTTACATGGTGATGATTTTGTTCTTATTTTTACTCTTTAGTTACTTTATGAAAGTGACATAACAAGTAGTAAACAATCATCACTTGTCTACAACACTCCACTCTAATGCATGTGATCAAATGAACAAAATAAGAGCCCTATTTTGGCTTGTGAAGTCCGGCCAAATGGCCTATAAAATGATCAAGTGTTGCTCATTTTTTTACTACTTCATTTTGTGCTTTGTTTTCTTACTTCTCTCAAAACCTCATATTCTTACTAAAACTCTCAAACACTAATATTTACTAAGTATTACTAGTGTAGTAATATAGTCATAATATTAGTAGAATAATATCTATCTTATTATCTAGTATTATCTAGTTAATAATAAGGGTAGATTATTTGGGTTCATCTTGGTGCAACTTGAAGGAGGTCTTCTAGTTTGGAGATTTCTTGTTCATCCATATTATTAGCTCAATAACAACAAGAAGGAGTTCTTGTTGTGCCCATATATTTTCCATATCAATGTGAGGAAATTTCTTCTTTTATATAAATGTCTTTATATTTGCATGCATGTTACATAGATCATTAAATACTAAATTAACAAGTAATTTAGCAATTAATTAGAGGAGTCTAATTAAGGTCTTTGGACTTTCATGTGGTATCAGAGATAGCTTGTAGCATGCATGTTCATTTTGGACATTTTTATTAAATTTATAAGATAACTAATAAATCAAAGATTTTGAGTTAAAATACGATTCTGACAAAAATATTGGGGGGGGGCATGTATACCTCTGACCTAAAAAATGTTTTGTGTTAAATTTCGTGATTTTAGGGATTAATTTGCTTATTTATTTGATTTTTGGCGATTAAACCGAGTTCACAGATGCATTTTATGAGTTAAAAGTTAACTAAAAATAGTTTTGCATGTTGATTCGATTCTGGCCATGAAATTTTAATATTGAGCTCACATACATTTCTTACATATAGTATGTAAAAATTTAGGAAGTTTTTACTACTTAATGTATTGCATGTTCATTGATTTTGTATACGTAAAATCGATAATATGAGATTATAATGTTTCATAAATTGAAACGTTAACGTCCATTTCTTGTCTTGAAATTTTTTTGTTAATTTAAAATTTCTAATTTTGTATACTCTTTGGTGAAATTTCCATAATTTGTTGTCACTTTTTACTATATCTAATGTTTTTATTTGATAAACCAATTAAATACAAAGCTATTTTTTTCATAAAATTAATTTAAATTTTTTGAGCAAATTTTTTTATTTTTAGAGTTCCTGGATATGTTCCAGAATGTACAAAATTTTTGGTTTCAAATTTTATGATGTTTATATTTTATTTTGGTTTTATTTCATAATTGTTATGATTAAACCGTAATATTTAGCAAATGAAATCAAATCGATCTAATTAATGACCAACAAAATTAGTAGTGACTAATTTTGAGTACTAAAACACTTTAGTTAATTAGTTTGAATTTAAATGCGATTTAAATGTTGATAGTGATTTTTAATGGTTAAAAATCAATAAATCCCGGAAAAATCGAGCTACAATGAGCATGAATTGAATCTAGGACGATTTTGGCATGAATTTTGCAGCAATTTATTTAATTTTTGGTTGAATGAATGAATGTCATTTATTTAATAATTTATGCAATTTTTGTACGTAGTATGGCCTAGTTGTTTTTAATCGTTATTACCCGTAATGTAAGGGAATAACGGTTTGGTTGTAATTTTATTGCGATCTCGTATCGCCGGTTTGTATAATTTAATAATTTTATTTTATAGAATAAATGTATAATAGGAGTTTGTATATTTGTAATTATTTTTATGAAGACCGGTGACTCCCTCAAGACGGTGCCATTTTGGAAGATGTTCCAAGTGAAGAGGCAAGGGACCAAGGAGTTGGTTTCCGAATTTGTAACTATCTAGTTAATTTTGATTAGCTAGGTGGCCATACTAGGATTTTATTGTTTCTTGGTTGCTTGCTTTATTTCCGCTCATGCCAAAATCGTCACACATGCATTTTTATTTACCGTTATTGTCAATTCAACGTTATTCACAATTCACCGACTTAGTTCACTTATAGGGAATTAATAACTAAATTGACAAGATCTCTCACATGTTTAAAAATTGAGATTATCCTTACCAATTAATAACACCTATGAATCCCGTGTTCATTAGGGCTACCACGCTCGTGGGTCCCTTTTTACCTCGGGTAAGTAGGGTGATACGATCACAAGCTAAAATTGTATTGGACTCAACGAGATAAGCGTTATCTTGGGACTAGGAGATGGATTTAGTTGAAATCCGTCAACCAAGAGTTCTAAAGGGTAGAATTAGTCAAGTAACGACTTACCATTTCTAGATAAAAGTAGCATGCGATGACTATTTTTATTTAAAGATGGGTCTTGGAATCATTTATATAATTTAGAGAGAGGTCATTATATGAATGCTTAACTTGTTAAAATGTTTTTCAAGTAAATTAACAATGAATGTTTATATATTTCTTTTTGTTGTAGTTAACACATTCGCATAATGTCAACATCATCAAACGTTGCAACCTTGGGTAGAGACTCATGGTTGAGGTCCGTCATGGACAAGTGTGTCCTTAAGGATGACGGAAGTAACTTCGTTGAATGGGAGTCAACGATCAAAAGCGCCGCGTTATCCGATAACGTGCTTCGCTACTTGGTTGAAGAGCCCCCCACCGAACCCGCGCCTAGATCGTCCGCGGTAGTTCGGACCGAATATGACCTTTATTTAAAGGTTGCTAATGACGTCAAGAATGTCTTGATTTGGTCAATCTCACCCAAACTCAAACTCCAATTGATCTCTCTCAATGCATATGCGATATTCACGAGGATCACTTCGATGTTTTCGCAAGCCCCTCGAATTCTCCAATATGAGGCAATTACGAAATTCTTTGACACTAAGCTTCAAAGGGGCCAAAAGGTTGGCCCACACGTGCTCAAAATGGTTGAGCACGCGGACACCTTAGAGCGTCTAGGGTGCAAAATTCCGAAGAATTTGGTGGTAGGTAAGATCCTTCATTCACTCTCACAATAGTTCAACCCAATTTGGGTGAACTATTACATGCATGGCAATTGACAAGAGTTTTTCCATGAACTCCATGCACTTCCTCACCAAAGCGGAGTAGGGACCATGGAGCTAGTTGGGATTGAAACCCAAGGATGTTCTTTTCTTTGTCCATGAAAAGGAAAGAAACATGAACCTTGGGGTGAGGAAGGACAAGGGAAAGGGTAAGACTCTTTTCAAGAAATCCGGCAAGGGAAAGGCCAAGGTCCTTTATAAGGCCAAGCCCAAAGTCAACAAACACGCGGAGGCGGATTGCTATTATTGTAATGGCAAAGGGCATTGGGAACACAATTGCCCCAAGTACTTGAAAGACAAGAAAGACGGTTGTGTGACAACGTCGGGTAAAATTCTTTCATCACTCTATATGATAGATATTAACTTTGCTAGTACCTCTTCTTGGGTATTTGATACCGTTTGTGGTTCTCACCTTTGTAATCATGTACGGGGCTGACCGACTGCAAATCACAGCCAAGGGTTGACTTGGACCTGCGCATGGGAAATGGAGCTAAGGTAGCCGCAGTTTCCGTGGGCACCTACGTTCTTCTTTTGCCTAATGGTTTAGAGTTGTATTTTAATAATTGCTATTATGTACCAACTCTTACCAAGAACATTATCTCCATTTCCGTGTTAGACATGGAAGGTTTTTCTTTTTGCATTAAGAACAACTGTTGTACTTTTGCTTTTAATGAAATGGTTTATGGCGAGGCCATTTCTATTGGAGGTATTTATGTTCTAGATATTGCCAAAGAGGTCTATCATGTAGAAAACAAGAAGCTCAAAACAGGTGAACCTAATCAATCATACCTTTGGCATTGTCGTTTAGGGCACATAAACGAACGACGCATAAAGAGACTTGTTTCATCGAAAGTACTCAAACCATTCGATTACGAATCTTATGGTGTATGCGAATCTTGTCTTCTAGGCAAGATGACTCGTGCTCTTTTTACGGGAAAAGGGACACGAGCAAGTTAAGTATTAGGACTTATACATACGGATGTATGCGGTCCAATGACTATCCAAGCTAGAGGTGGTTATCACTACTTCATTACTTTTACCGACGACTTGAGTAGATATGGATATGTCTACTTGATGAGGCATAAAAGTGATGCTTTTGAAAATTCAAAGAATTTCAAAATGAAGTAGAAAACCAATTGAATAAAAAGATTAAAGCCCTACGATCCGATCGTGGTGGTGAATACTTGAACAATGAATTTGATTCACACCTAAAAGATTGTGGTAAAGTATCACAGTGGACTCCTCCTGGAACACCTCAATTAAACGGTGTATCCGAAAGGAGAAATCGAACTTTATTAGATATGGTTCGATCTATGATGAGTCTAACAGAGCTTCCTGATTATTTTTGGGGTTTTGCAATCTTATCTGCAATATTTTCACTAAATCGAAGCCCGACTAAAGCGGCAAACAATACTCCATATGAGATATGGACAGGAAAAGTCCCTTATTTGTCATTTATGAGAATTTGGGGATGCGAGGCTTTTGTTAAGAATAAGTCTGACGATAAACTCGCACCCAAATCTGACAAATGTCTTTTTGTAGGATACCCAAAGGAATCACGTGCTTATTACTTCTACAATAAACACGAGGACAAAGTGTTTGTGTCTCGTGATGCAGTCCTTTTAGAAAATGATTTTATTTCTAAAAGACAGAGTGGGAGAAAATTTTAACTTGATGAAGTCCAAGAGCCACAAACCGAAAAGGACGACAACGAGGAAAACGTTCCCTCTTCGTCTGGTACGGTCATTATTCCTTCGGAACCGAGGAGGTCAAGCAGAATTAGTCATCCACCTGATAGATACCTTGGTATTATAGAGGAAGGTGATGACTATAATGTGTTACTTTTTGAAAGTAACGAACCTACTACCTACAAAGCAGCCATTTCTAGTCCCGACTCAAAGCTATAGCTAGGAGCCATGCAATCCGAAATGGATTCTATGTACAACAATCAAGTATGGGACTTGGTTTATTTACCTAAGGAGGTAAGACCTCTTCAGTGTAAGTGGATCTATAAGATCAAAAATGGCATAGACAAACATAATTGATGTTTACAACGCTGCAGATTGGATGGCTAAGGTTTTCACCCCAGTTCATGGTCTCCACTATGAAAACCCTTGCCGCCCCAGTCCGCCATGCTTCATCCATAAGGATTATCTTGCGTTCCAGCATTTCATAATTAGAGATTGGCAAGTGGATGTCAAAACCGCCTCTTGAATGGGTTCTAGAAGAGGAAGTGTACATGACACAACCTGAAGGTTTTGTGGATCCATCAAACCCTAAGAAGTATGCAAAACTTAAGAGACCCATCTATGGTCCTTAAGCAATCAATCCAGGAGTTGTAATCAATCGTTTCGATCATGTAATTAAACAAAATGGTTTCACTTCGAAGTGTCGAGGAACCGTGTGTAATACATGATTTTTAGTGGGAGTAAAGTAACTTTTCGAGTCTTGTATGTAGATGACATACTACTCATTGGGAATGATATTCCAATGCTCACTTCTGTAAAGGAGTGACTTGGAATACATTTCCAAATGAAAGACTTAGGAGAGGCCCAGCGCATCTTAGGTATCCGGATCTATAGGGATAGATCTAAAAGGATACTAGCATTAAGTCAAGAGACTTATATTTATAAGATTCTTGACCGGTTCAACATGAAAGACTCTAAGAGAGGCTTTATTCCTATAGGAAGTGGGATCACTTTGAGCAAGTCAGAGTGCCCTACGAAACCCGAGGAGATTGAACGCATGAAATTGATCCCTTACGCATCAGCTGTTGGATCAATCATGTATGCTATGATGTGCACTCGTCCCGACGTTGCATATGCGTTGAGCATGACAAGTCGTTACCAAGCAAATCCAGGTGAGAGTCACTGGATAGCCGTAAAGAACATCCTTAAGTACTTGAGAAGGACCAAGGATTTGTTCTTAGTGTTTGGAGGCGAGACTGAGTTACGTGTAAAAGGTTACACAGATGCCAGTTTCCAAACAGATAGGGATGATATGAAATCCCAATCCGGCTACGTTTATATGATGAATGGAGGAGCTGTTTGCTGGAAGAGTTTCAAGCAAAGCGTTACAGCGGATCTCAACACACAGAGTACCTTGCGCATCTGAAGCTTCAAGGAAGCTTGGTGGATTCGCAAATTTTTGGAAGACTACAGTAGTCCTACTGCCAAAGAATCCTATCACAATTTATTGTGATAAACAGTGGGCTATTTTCAGGCAAAAGAGCCCAGTCTCTAACAGTCTAGACATGTACTTAGAATATCATGTAATTGAGATTACGTGGACAGAAAGGAAATTGGTGACATTTGTAAAGGTTTGGGACGATTACAACATTGCTGATCCTTTAACCAAGCCTGTTATCAAATGCTAAGCATGATGTCATGTATCACAATGGGATTGAGACTGTGCCAGAAGTCCTTAGATATGTAATGATTAATAGTTTTGAATGTTGTATTAATTATTTCATATATGATAATTGCATTCATTGTTCGAGTTTTATTTTAAACTCTTTTATTTAGTTTGACTAAATTTAATACTTTGTTTATCCGAATAGATTTTTGGACCCTATTCAAGTGAATAGGACGAACTTAGTATTTTGTCCCTAGTCACTCAATGAGGTGACGTCTCGAAATGACTAGATTGTAAGTCGATCGATTGTTGGTTCAGGACCATGGGGTCATGGAGATGACTGGTCGTTTACATAGACAGACTGTATGACACTCTGTCGGACAGTGACATGGTAGAGACCCTTAAATCAATTATTTGATGCCTGGTCATGGCAGGGTCTTCTATCTTATTCCTATAAGTCGATTCTTTTGACTGGCGACCGTCTATCTGAGTCGGTGCAGTTTCCGATTGGTTTGGTTGATGTTCTAGGTCGTGCCGTAAAAGGAGGCCGATGGACTTCTTCTGGATCATGGTGATCTGCATCATACATAGTAGATGGATCAACAGGAATTGTCCACCCACGTTGGGTAAAAACATCTTTAGGCCACTCGAGGAGAAGTTACTGTAAATGCTTGGCCACGCTCGGAAAGAGATCTATGGTAGATTTTCCGGTCAGACAGTTACTCTCCCTATCGAGAAAACCACTCTAGATATTGTCAATCACAAGTGCGACCTGGAAGACACCTTGCGTTGAGTGGGAGATGTGATAAAGAGACAAGAGAATCGGTGACGCATACTTGTGTCAGACAAGTGGGAGATTGTTGGAGTAGGTGTCCTCCACAATAGTGCGCCACATAATAAATCTTATTATGAAATATAATTGGGATATTTATTGACTATATATATGATTAGTCAGTTGATTAACGTAAATCAATAACGGTTGGCTGACTAGATTTTGACGTTATTGTCGTATGACGGCGGTGATCAACTGATCCCTTTCGGTCACACCTAAAGGATGAAATCCAAATAGTAACTAATTATTTGTATACGATACCGTTAATTAGTACATTACATATATTCGATATGTACGAGAGTTAATTGTTAGAAATTGAGTTAAGAACTCAAATTCGATTAAGCTTATTTTTCAATTATGCGATAATTGACATCAATTTAAATATCTTATTTTAATACGATTAAATAAGATTTAACTAGTAATTAATCGTTAAATTACTAAATTAGTTGAGGTTTTGAGATAGAGGTAATTAATTAATTATATTTACAAGGAGTTGTAAAATAAATTAACTAAGCATTGTGGGACCCATTATATATTGATATAATGGTAAAATATTATTTAAAATGTTAAGTACATATTATTTATTTAATTGAGTCATATAATTGTTATATGATCAAATTAACACATAATTATAAAAGATAATTAACCATATGATCAATAAGTATTTGTGAGACAAATATCAAAAATCAATATGGATCAAACTAGGCCATAATGGCCGGTTATATTGTAGTTACAATGGTGATGATTGTTGTTCTTGTTTACACTCTTTAGTTACTAATTGAAAGTGACATAACAAGTTAATATAATCATCACTTATACTACAACACTCCACTCTAATGCATGTGATCAAATTGAACAAAATAAGAGTCCAATTTTGGACAATGTGGTCCGGCCAAATGGCCTTTATAATGAACAATTGTTGTTCATTTTTCAATAAATTCATTTTGTGCAATTTTACACTTCTCTCTAAAATCCTTCCTCTCACTAAAAACTCTCATATACTAATATTTCCTAAGTATTACTAGTGTAGTAATATAGTCTAATATTAGTAGTATATAATCTATCTTATTATCTAGTTAATAATAAGGGTAGATTATTTGGTGTCATCTTGGTGCAACTTGAAGGAGGTCTTCTAGTTTGGAGATTTCTTGTTCATCCATATTATTAGCTCAAGAACAACAAGAAGGTGTTTTTGTTGTGCCCATATTATTTCCATATCAATGTGAGGAAATTTCTTCTTTTATATAAATGTCTTTATATTTGCATGCATGTTACATAGATCATTAAATACTAAATTAACAAGTAATTTAGCAACTAATTAGAAGAGTCTAATTAAGGTCTATGGACTTTCGCTAATCACTAACTCGAAGATGACCCGATTAAAAAACACACAACCCAAAAGTGACCTGACCCGATATAAGCCGACCCGCTTGACAGAGTGGGAGAAAATTTGAACTTGATGAAGTCCAAGAGCCACAAACCGAAAAGGACGACGAGGAAAACGTTCCCTCTTCGTCTGGTACGGTCATTATTCCTTCGGAACCTAGGAGGTCAATCAGAATTAGTCATCAACCTGATAGATACCTTGGTATTATAGAGGAAGGTGATGACTATAATGTGTTACTTATTGAAAGTAACGAACCTACTACCTACAAAGCAGCCATTTCTAGTCCCGACTCAAAGCTATGGCTAGGAGCCATGCAATCCGAAACGGATTCTATGTACGACAATCAAGTATGGGACGTGGTTGATTTACCTAAGGAGGTACGACCTCTTCAGTGTAAGTGGATCTATAAGATCAAAAGTGGCAAAAGCTTTCACCCAAGTTCATGGTCTTCACTATGACGAAACCTTCGCCCCAGTCACCATGCTTCGATCCATAAGGATTATCTTAGCGGTTGCCGCATTTCATAATTATGAGATTTGGCAAATGGATGTCAAAACCTCCTTCTTGAATGGGATTCTAGAAGAGGAAGTGTACATGACACAACCTGAAGGTTTTAAGGATCCATCAAACCCTAAGAAGGTATGCAAACTTAAGAGATCCATCTATGGTCTTAAGAAAGCATCCAGGAGTTGGAATCATCGTTTCGATCATGTAATTAAACAAAATGGTTTCACTCGAAGTGTCGAGGAACCGTGTTTATACATGAAGTTTAGTGGGAGTAAAGTAACTTTTCTAGTCTTGTATGTAGATGACATACTACTCATTGGGGATGATATTCCAATGCTCACTTCTGTAAAGGAGTGGCTAGGAATACATTTCCAAATGAAAGACTTAGGAGAGGCCCAGCGCATCTTAGGTATCCGGATCTATAGGGATAGATCTAAAAGGATACTAGC